>JAGKTI010007551.1:0-24691 GCA_018397915.1 Birgus latro
AGAAAGGTCAAAGGTGCACGTCTTTCTCCTGATATGACAAAGGGTCAATGCATGCTGGATTTTCTCCTTAATATAACTAACAGAATTATTCTTTATCAAATTGCATCTATATATGACCCTATTGGTTTCCTGTTGCCTGTCACACTAAAGACAAAGTTGTTAATGAGGGAGATGATTATGAAGGGCACAAACGTTGGAAGGAGTAAGCCAGTTGATTGGGACGAACCACTTGAGGAAACAGTTGTGAAGGAGTGGCACAACTTCTTTATAAATTTGTATGATGTAGAAAATGTGTCTTTCCCAAGATGTATGGAACCAGTAAATGCTGCTGATCAGCCAATGCTAATATTATTTTCAGATGGATCAAGGTTTGCGTACGGATGTTGTGCATATGTAAGGTGGGAATCAAGTACGGGAGGTTATGAGGTATGTTTGATAGCATCAAAAAATCGTATTGCACCAATTCAGATAACAGTTCCAAGGATGGAATTGTGTGGGGGCAGTGCTGTCTTGTAGACTACACAAGTGCACTGAAAGAGAACTTGGATACCAGTTTAATTGTAGATTCTACCATAGTATGCTCACAAATACAGAAAGAATCCCCTGGGTTCAAGACCTTTGTTGCATCAAGGGTAGCACAAATTCTGTGTAAATCTGTTCCTACAGACTGGTGGTGGGTGGACTCAAAACAAAAATATTGCTGATTTTGTCACAAAACCTCGTGATCTGCACAGGCTTAAGAGTAATTCAGTTTGGCAAAGGGGTCCAGAGTTTTTGCACACACCTCAGTCTGAATGGCCCATCTGCCAAGGAGTTGAGCATGAACTGCCAGATGTCGCCTTAATGTGTGTAAAGGAAAATAACATTTTGGACAGTATCAGGCTGGACAACTTCAGGAATTATAAGAAGCTTTTAAGAGTCACTAGTAGACTATCATGTGCAAAAACTAGGTCACTGACACGAATTTTTGTTGATCAGCAGATTTAAAAATAGCTGAAAAATGGTGGATAAGGGTAGTGCAAAGGTGACATTTTTGACTGGAAGCAGAGATACAAAAGACTTGGGCCTTCTCTTTCAAATGGCATAATAGTTGATGGACAGCGGATTGCTAAGTGGATAAAGGACAATTGGAATCAAGAAAACTTCACATTATTGCCTGCCACTCATGCCTTTACCAAACTTTACATCTCTCATTTATATCAAATTGATCGTGGTGGAATATGGAGAATGTGAGTGAATTTAAGTACTTGGGCAGTGTGATGAGTAAGGATGGAAGTCTGGAGGGTGAAGTGCTCGAAAGGGTACAGCAGGGAAGGAAGGTTGCTGGTTCGTTGAAAGCAGTGATAAAAAACAGGGAGGTGAGCATGGAAGTGAAAAAGTTGTTACATGACTGTATTGTGATACCAACTCTGACATATGGAAGTGAAGCTTGGACCCTGTTGGAAGGACAGAAGTCAACAGTGAGAGCAGTGGAAATGAGTTATTTGAGAGGAGCATGTGGAGTCACATGGAGAGACAGACTAACAAATGAGGAAGTGAAGGAGCGTTGTGGTGTGGTTGAGGACGTGATGGGAAGCGTTAGGAGAAACACGTTAAGGTGGTTTGGGCATGTGGAGAGGATGGAGAGTGAAAGACTGGCGAGGAGAGTGTATGTGAGTGGTGGAGGGGGCGAGAGGGAGGGGGAGGCTGAGGATGAGATGGAGGGATGGAGTGGAGAGGTATATGAGAGAGGGGGGTGTGAGCTGGGAGCATGGTAGTGAAATGGCAAGGGACAGAGTGACATGGAGGCGATTTGTTTGTGGCCACCCCGTGCGGGATTGAGGCATCTGGCAATAGACAGATAGATAGATAGGAATAGAGTCAACTCCAGCAAGGCTACAGTCAAGGTTTTGGGTTCCAGGAGCCCACAGAGTAATAAAGTCAATAAAGAAAAAATGTGTACTGTGTAGAAAATTTAACAGAAAGACTGAAGATCAATGCGTGGGTCAGGTTAGTGATGAACGCATGAAACCTGCACCACCTTCTTATCACACTGCCACAGATCTGTTTGGTCCTTTTACCATAAAGGATACAGTAAAGCATAGGACTCGTGGTAAATGTTTCGGGGTCATATTCACCTGCTTAACTTCCCGAGCTGTACATCTAGATCTGGATGAAAACTATAGTACAGAATCATTTCTGGGCACGTTGAGAAGGTTTGTGAGCATCCGAGGCTACCCTCATACCATCCACTCTGATAATGGATCACAGTTATTTGTTGCTTACAAATGGGAAGTAAGCAGGGAGCTAGACTTGAACATTATCTCTAACTCTGGATGCAACAAAGGAATGGAATGGTCATTTAGCAAATCTAGTAACGCCCCATGGTTCAATGGAGTATGTGAGAGTTTGATTAGGCTGATGAAGGGTGGATTACTTAGAGCAGTCGGAGACAGTATTTTAACATTCAGTGAACTGCAAATTGTGATATATGAAGTGGCAAATTTACTGAATAGCAGGCCTATTGGAATAAAGCCAGCGTGCAGTATAGAGCTCAGTGTATATCTGTGTCCTAATGATTTGTTACTGGGACACAACAATTTAGGAGTACCCACTGGAGTGTATGCCTTTGTCGAGAGCCCTAGAAGGCGTATGGACTTCATACAGAGTATAATGAATTTCATTCAGGAAAAGATGGCAACGGGATTACTTTCCCACCCTAATCGTTAGGCAGAGGTGGCACATTGAAAGGAGAAACCTGAAGCAGGGGATATAGTGCTTGAACAAGACTCTAATCCAGTGAGAGGAAAGTGAAAATTGGCCCAAGTGTCAAAGGCAGAACAAGGTAGAGATGGTAGGGTGAGAGAAATACAACTTAGGTACAAAATATGTAAACCTGGGGATAAGTATAGTGGTGTAAAGGACAGAATCATGCAAAGGTCTGTCCATAGACTTGTTGTACTACTCCCTGTTAAGGAACAGTGATGCTGTGGTTAATGCTAGATTATGCTGATTGTTATGTGGTGGCAGCAGTGTATCATTAATATGATATTTGTTGGGCAGAGTTGTGCATCTGACATTCATGTACTCACTATGCACTTCTAGTAGCTACTGTTCTGCTAACATGTAGATGGCATGAGTTTATGCTGTAGCCTTCGCACCCGCCAATTTGCTGCCTTGGATTATTGTGTTCCTGCCCTGTATCACTGAACTGAATTTGGTGTCCCAGCTTTGGACCTCATAGGAACTGATGGTATGTGGATAAGTTTGACCGGGCGAGGCAAGGTAGAGCTACCACTCATGGCTACGCTGGACAAGATGCAACGAGGTCAATGAAGTATGTGTATCATAGTTATTCTGTTATTGATAATTGTTAAGCGGACCACATTCCCATTGTCAGTATGTTATGAGGTTAAGTTGTAAGGCTTTACACAGAGTTGCTGTTGGATTTACTTGAGTTGTGCCAGTATGTTATGGGGTTAAGTTGTAAGGTATTACCCAGATTGGTATTATTTATTGGAGGCTTGTTCCAGTGTGTTGTGGATCAGGCTGTGGGGAACTAAAGTAGACTTACATTTTGTTATAAGTATTTTGACTGTACACTTATGGGGTTATGTTATGACATATTATTCACATGATCTTTGCTGAATTAGGATAATATGAATATAATTAGAATTGTTGTGTTAACTATGCCTTTGTAATATATGTAGACTTAAGCCTATGTACTTTCACAGGTTGAAATAAATAGTTGACAACGCTTGGCAGCATTTTCGAACTACAGTGATTAAGCAGATTGTTGATGCAGTCAGCATCTACAATCGTATGCACACCATCCGAGTAAACCGCCGTTAACAGTTACTGATCACTTGTCACTTCGCCGCTGGTCTACAGCAAGAGGACATCCAGTGACAGCAGGATGGAAGAGGCTATGGAGGACCTAGAAAGTGGTGTTTGGAGTGTTGCTGGCGAAACAGACTGATGGATTTTAATGTGTGTTCTGCCCCTCTGCCTCATATCCGGCAATGTTGGCAGCTCTTCCCCTCACATAAGGTACAGTACAGTAAATAAAAAAATCCTGTATTTACCTAATGTATTTTTTTATAACCATATAAATGCTTTTGTAAGAGGTTTAATTGGGGGTATAAAAAATTTTGCACCATAAGGGGGGAAAGGAAATAGGGGATTTCAAGAGTCCCTGTAACAAAATATTTGCCTAACACGAGGTCGGTGCAGAAGCAAATGCCCGCGTTAGGGAAGGAACACCTGTATATGAACAACAAAACTAGCAAAAGGAATTACAGTAACAACAAATAATTCACAGCTATCATCTGAACAGCAATATTATTATTAACAGTAACTGACAGACAAATGTATATTCCTCATGAGGGGCACAGTACTATTTTACTTATGTTTCACCAGACTCACTGTGTCTTGCCAGTGATTACAAAAGTCCCACGCTGGTATAAGTGCCATCTGTCCATCACTAGTGTCTTCACAGCTACCAACTGGGATGTGGTTCTGTCGTGCCAGCAACGTACATACCGCCCATCTGGGAGAGTGAATATGTATTGAATAACATGAGGTGAAAGCAAGCTGGTGAAGGGTGATGAGACTGACTTACTATACAAATGTAGTTAATAGGTTCATAGTCTATCCCTGATTATAATTCTTTTAACACTAACACTAACTTGCAGCTCATTTCACATATATCATTGGCAGCAGCAGACAGTGCTAAAGCTCCACATCCTTTCCACAGCACATCTACATACCCAGTGCCATATTCTTGTTATAATTCTGCATTCATGATGAAGAGATGGAAGTTCTAGCTCATGTTAAACTAAAAAGGATATAGTGTCAGTGAGGTGAGATCTGGTGAGGTATTCACAGAACCGTCTGAGAGTTATATAATGTGTTACAGTGGCAGACAAGAATAAAAAGAATATGGTGCAAGATCATTAATCTATCTATCTATTACCAGATGCCATAATACCATAAGGGGTGGCCATTTGACTCTGAGTTATTTGTTTTACAGGGAGGGGCACTAACCCTCCACCAACCCACGTGTTGACACGTAGGGAGCACGTATGGCTTGGTTATATGGTTACCACCCAGCATTGTAAATGGTTTCTTGGCTTACAGGAAACCATTAGGCTTGTCACTCAATGTAAAGCCACCTGTAAAGGAAAGAAAAGCAGTAAGAAGTGACAGGAAAGATGGGAGAAATAGGAAGAGAGGAGGGCAGGCACAGAAAAAGCATGACAAAAGGCTACAGAAGAAGTAGGCAGATACTAGGTGGGAAAGTGTCAGTACTGAAATATTCTTGAGTAAAAATGAGATTACAGGTCTAACATACAAGATAAAGTTAATCCAAGTCTATGCAAATCAGCTTATGAAGAAAAATAAATTGAAAAAATGAAGATATAAAGGAAGGTATGAGAAGGGCGCAAAATGCTGACTACAGTTGTGTGATGGGAGACTTCAGTGCAAAGTAGACAAGAAAAGAGTAGGTGAGAGTGCAGTAGAGCTTTTTGGAATGTCAGGAGATGAAATGGTAGTGGAGTTTGCAGAAAAAACAGTCTTAGGGCAATGAATACCTTCCTGTAAAAGAGACAATGTGGGAAGTGGACTTGAAAGGACCAAATGGTGAAACAAAAAATGAAATATGACTTCATCCTAAATGACAAATCCCATGCTGGTCAAGGTGACAGAGCAAAGTCAAATATTCCACCCCTAGGTCAGTTAGTGGCTGAAAGTGTTGCATTCCCTGGGTGACCCTTACTTGTTCTGTTAGTTTTGGAAGGAACAACACTGCACCCTTTGTTGTTTTCTTCTTTGCATTAAAAAAATAGGATGCAAGTGCAGACCTGACAATCCATGTACTGTACAGTACTACTAAATATCGGGAAAGAGAGAGAGAGAGGCTAAGATGATGGAAACAATCCAACCTTGTACCGGTGGAAGAGATGGCTTAAGAATGCAGGTTATTTGTTCAAAATTAATACTAACAGGTGATGGGTAACATATATACTGACACAACAAATTAATGAAAACTTTGATGTGAGTAGTAAATGAAGCAGCTCTTGAAGTATCAAGTCCAAACCATTCACAGCAAACTCTCCAGTCTAAACAAGAATTTCTAAGGAAAAGAAGGAACATGACTGTAAGGACAAGGAGCAATCACAATCAGGCAGCTGAACTAAAGGAACTGATTGACAAGAAGAAAAATTAACACATCCTGAAGTCACCGCAGCAGAGGCTTGGAATAAGACCAAACCAAATGACTGTTGTAAGAGACTGAGATACAAACTACATAAATAATGTTAATTAAAGCAGCAAAATATTCTTCATAGCTCTTCAGTAGTAATACTGTACCATGGTAAACAAAAAAAATCCAGATGGAGAGATGGTGGCCCCAGTAATTCCCAGTATATGATGGATAACTGGACACCAACAGGACCTATTGTAGTGTTTACCTCGACGGCCAGGTGGAGTTGTTTATGGTCGGTTGCAGTACTAAACTGAACACCTGTTCCCAAAATTCCTAAAAAAACATTCATGTATACTTACTGACAATAGTTCTTTACATTTTTGGTAGACTATAATAGCAGCCCTTGTCCATAATATCTGCCCAGATGCCATCGTATACCCAGTGTTGAATGAACGGCGATGTACAATACTCCTCCCAGCGTGGAGTGTTAATTTGTATCCGCGACGCGGATTCCGCGCTCCCCAATGAAAACAACTGAATTATCGTCATCGTTATGTCATCCCTGCACGATATAAAAGGTTGTTTAAACTTTCATAATTAAAAATATATATAATGAAAAGTAATAGGCACTCTAGGAGGGAATTATAACTTTAAAAAAAAGTTTTTTCCCCCCCTGTGGGCAAGGGAGGGGGGGGGGCGGGGGGGGAGGGGGGAGCGCGCATGTGCTGGAGTCCGGAGATTGGAGTCGACGTCCGTGGCAGTCGATACTCGTCCTGAGTTTTTGCAGAAGGTCCAGTCCCAGGTATTCGTCGTATACGCGACAGGAGGAGTCGAAAATGATGAAAGGGTGTAACGAAGAGATGTTCTGGTGTGTGTCTGTGCGAAGGGCCTGCGTTTCCCCACGTATGGGCTGGGGGCCATGTCCTGCGTCTACAAGGTGAGCTTAAGTGGGGAAAAGCGGGCCAAGGGTCGAACGGTGACGAGAGTAGAAGTGGCTGTATAGGCAGGATCTAGCTGCTCCCATATCGACTAGCAGCCTTGCCTTCACCCCATTCAGTCTCATCTTGTTGTAGACTGGGGGGCAGTATTTCTGTGAGGTGGCCCCTGCCACCGCGGGGAGGTGCGAGGGCTGTCCTAAAAATCCAGCTGCTGTGGTGTATCGTCGTCCTCGGGCTCCGTTACCCCATGGTCTAAGGGGTTATCTGTGGTGGTGTCGCCCTCAGTGCACTCATCCTCCAGGACCGAAATCTTATGGCGTCCTGGGGTGGTGAATTTCCTCTGAGCTGCCTTTAGCTGTTCCCTGATGTCGTGGAGGGGGCATCTGTTACTACAAGCCGTGAACTCCCAGGGGTTCATGGAGATCCAATTGGTGTCCTTTGTGTCCGGACGCTTGCGTGAAGGGTGAGCCTTGGGGATGGAGGGCCTTGATGTGGGGCTTGGCTGGACTGGGGGTGGTCGAGGGGGGCTTGTTGGCAGCGGCTTTTGTGTAGGGAATCTGCTTACCGCGCCAATCTGCTGCGGGGTAGTACGGGCAGCCAGGAGGCGACGTACCAGCTGGATATCTAGGGCCATGTTTCCCGTAGGGTCGTGGATTGTGAAGTGCTCCCTGCCAGTACTAGGGAGAATCCTGACCAGGGAATTAAAAACATGTTGTTCCCGGGTTTCCTTGTTGCATACCGGGTATGCGGCAGTGACGAGTCGCCTGGCCTGGACGAGTGTGTCGTCATGGTTTCCGTCGTAGGTAAGGGAGTCGAGCTGTGCAAGTGCTACGACTTTCCCTAGTGAGGGGGTGATTGCTTGAGTCATAATCTTGGAAAATTCCGGCCATGTTAAGTGCGAGACGATCTTGGGTGCGAATGTTGCTACTGCCTTACTCAGCAGTGACGGTATTATTGGTATTTTCTGTCTGTCTGTGTCGAAGGCTATGTCTAGTAGTGGTTTTACTATTTCCATGTATGTGTGGATGTCATACTGTTCAGGGTCAAATTTGGGTATTTGAATGTGTGGTTTTGCTACCATTTTGCCGAAGTTTCCCTTGTTACCCTGTTGCCACCCACCAGGTCAAGAAACACCGCTTGCCACCAGTGTTATCCTGCGTGTTTTTGGGTGTGACGTCTCGTCCCTTATACACGGAGCCTGGAATGGGGTTCTCTTTCTAGAATGGGCTGGGCTCTATTAAGGCAATCAGAGGGAACAGGACATAAAAAGGCAGGGCAACAACCTTACATGTATATTACCAACAAATTACAACTCTGACATGACGTAAATACACACTTTACAGGAAAATAGTTATAACACACAGATAGACAGAACCAGGGAACTTCGGGGCAGGAGAGGGCTGGGGCTGGTTGGCGGCCTGCGTCAGGATGCTCTGGGTCATCAGGACTTCTGGAGGCTGACTGGAGGCTGACCCATAGAGTCTCGTCAGGGAGTTATCAGAGGGCCGTGCAGGAAAGGGTGGGCCCTTCCACAGGAGTACGGGGGAGGGAGTTAGAGCAAGGGCGGCTCGGAGCCGTGTCTTCCCCGTGTGCGGCTAGGTGGCCATCACCCGGTGTGAGAGAGTGCGGCAAGGTGGCCGTCACTATACCTCCTTTTATGGAGTTAGAGCGAGGGCGGCAGTTGGCCGTCTCCTCCCCCGTGTGCGGCTAGGTGGCCGTCACCCAGTGTAAGTACGTGCGGCAAGGTGACCGTCACTCTTCCTCCTTTTATGGAGTTATAGTGAGGGCGGCGAGGTGGCCGTCTCTTCCTCGTATGTGGTAAGGTGGCCGTCACCTGGTATGGCTGAGAGAGGGAAGCAGCAGGTGGGCGGCTAGTGACCGACTCCAGAATGCTGTCTGGGGCTGTAGGAGTAGCCTCACCCTGAACCTGGCAATGGCTGGTATGGCGGAGGTGTAATGCACTGTTATTGCTACCTGCATGGTGGCTTATCTGAGCGTGAGAGGGGCGCACAGGAGAGGTACAGGCGTGCCCGTTTTGAGCGGATCACATGCTGCTCACTTCCGCTCACCGAGTGTCTCCTCAGGGGGTCGGTGTCTGGCCCAGGTAAGGTTGAGGGGGAGCTTCGCTATTCTGTGTTTTACTTATATCCTGCATTTCACATAGGTACTGGGTTAGCCGGTGATTGGCTTGTTGCAAGTTTTACACAGAAACAAACTGTCTCTCTACCGGCTGTGGGAATGTATGGTAGTATGAACACAGTATTCACGGCACGTCTGTTACACTGGTATCTCTAACACAAAAAATACTATTACTCTACTCATCAACAGCACTGATACACTAGTTACATAAACATATATATATATGTATATTACTCGCATAGGTATATCATAGACAGAGAGACACGTGCGCCATCACACAGAGAAGGGGGGGGGAACTGAAGTATTTCTGCGCACTAGGGAGACACTCGTAAGTGAACTAGATATACATAGGTTTATTGAGCGACGTGCCGATACACTGGGGAGGGAAATGTATTGAATGCAAGGGATGGCACTGTTTCTTTATAATCATTCAGTTTCCACTATAACACGTTATTCGTTTATAACACTAGGGGAGGGAATGTTACTTGATACAGTCAAGGGGCTGTGCTGTGCTCTGTACATTATACGCCTTCACTGAGGATCACTAAGGCTCATCCAGTCGTACTCACTGAGGCACTCTGGGAATCTTGACTGAGCCAGTACACTGATGAGAGATACACTGCGCATCACATTTATGTCACTACGCATCACAGTTACGGCCTGGTAAGTTACACTGTCTAGGATTCACACACTATTACGGCCCTTTTCACTATACTGGGTGGGCCAACTCCCGGTACCTCAGGCTGGTGGAGTGAGGTGAGGCTCGCCCTTCTGGGGGCCCCACGCAGGGGTGCAGGGCTAGGGGCTAGGGCCGAAGAGGGAGAGTAGGCGGGCCTGTCACAGGCTCTGGGGAGTGCCAGACTGGGCTCTACTGTCAGGCAGGTCACGCCCTGGAGTTCTGGGTAGGCCCTGGGGAGTCTGGGGGCCTGGGATGCTGGAACCTGGGGCCACCAGAGGAACAGGACTGCGGCAACTGCGAGAGGGCGGCGTCGCTGTCAGGGTCACCTCACGGCAACCTCGGGCTTGGGGCGTCACCGGCAGGGCTTGGCGCCGGCGGCTCTGCTGGTGGGACTTCTGCCTCGGCTGCTGCTGCCCATGTAGGAGGGGCTGGAGGGAGCCAAGGCCCTGGATAGGGCCTTGTCACGGCCCCGAGAAAGGGTCTCCCCCGGACTCACCTCCTGGAGAATGGGGAGTACGTCCTGCCCGGCCGCAAGAAACAGGGTGGGCCAGGCAAGGGACTTCCCTGTCAGGAGCTGTCCTAGGAGCAGAGGGCGAGGAGTGGACGATGGCCAACTCTACCTCCTCTGTGTGAACGGTGACCTGCACGGCGGTTCCTCTGCCCTGTCGGACCACAGGGAAAACATGAGGAGCGGACGATGGCCTGCTCTGCCTCTACTCGGCATGGCTTATGGTCTGTGTAGCGGCCCTGCAGCAGGTAGGTGACTGGGGAACGGATGATGGCCCGTTCTGTCCCTTGCCCAGTATGTACTATGGCCTGTACCGCAGCGTTGCGTGGAGTTGTAAGGACAACTCAACCCCTGACCTGCCGACTGGAATTTTTCCCGGTGACTAGGTGCTTGTTACTGCTACATTGGCGTAGCATCGGCTGGGAGCATGAGGGGCGCCGGGGAGTGACACAGGTGGGCCATTCCAGCCTGCAGCCACTCCATGTCGGCCGCGCACCCCCGGTGGTCCTTCGGGAGCTGGGGGAGTTGCTGTCGTCTGCAGACATTTCTCCCGACTCACATTTCACCCTCTCTCATTACGCCCATGCCAACATCGACTGCCATACCTTGTATTTTTTTTTATAAACCCATCCATATATAGACTGAACAGCCATGGAGATATGACACACCCCTATTTCAATCCAACACTCTGATAGAAAAATTAACTCAGTTCACCATCCACATGCACTGCAACCTTAGCACCCTCATACGTACTCTTCTTGGCAGTCAACAATTTCCCATTTACTCCATATTTTCTTAATAGTTTTGTTATGCTGAGTGTTCAGAGCTCAACTCCTTGTTCTCTGCACACGGGCGCTGGTCTAGGGTTCCCTTCAAGACCGGGTCTAGAGTATACAACTATGAGGAACAGGGCATAAAAACTCGGGCTGACCAACCTTACACGTATATTACCACAAAGAGTTACAATGCCATACACAGTACAATGCACAGATCAAACACACTATCCGATACACTGGGGATCTGGGTTGGGCTGCTAGTGGCTGGGCAGCTGCAGGTGTTGTCCAGGTGTGGAAGGGATCCTGTCAAGCGTGCTCTACCACAGGAGGCACGGGACCGCCCGCCACTGGGGGTTGGTTCATCGAAGGTGGGCTGCTGGGCGGTGTCGAGGGAGGCCCTTCTCTGGTGGGGCCTCAGTGAGTGGCTCGGCCCTCTGGACTGGGGCCGAAAAGGGAGAGCAGGCACACCTCTCTGCCTACTCCTGGGACTGGTTGGCAATGGGGTGGGGAGGTCTCATCTTGGAGTCCTGGAGCCCCCCCGGGGTGGCTGGGGGCTGTGGCTTCTCTCAGGTCATGAGGCTGTTGGAGGCTGCCTTCAGCATCTCCTCCTTCAGAAGTCCAACAGCGTGGGGCGACGTGGGGGCGTTGCCTGCAGGGAGTGGATCCCAAGGCTCACGATGGGTCCGCTCCAGATCTTCTCCAGCTGCACCTTCACTGACTCTCCGGCTCTGTGGGGAGAGAGAGAGAGAGAGGGGGATGTCCCACTCAGCCAGTGGAAGAGTGAGGCGAGCATGGGACGGCAGGGGAGGGACGTACAGTCGCCCCTGTCCTGCTCGTGCCTGTGGGCATGACAGAGCCTTCCTCGGTGTATACAGTGGCCGTCGCCAGGGATCTGTCTTGCCCTGGGACCACAGGTGCGGGATGTACAGTGGCCGTTCCTGCCTTGGCGCATACAGTGGCCGTCACCGAGGTCCTGTTCCCAGTGCAGGCTGCAGATGAGGGACGTGCAGTGGCTTTTCCCTCCCGGCACATACAGTGGCCGTCACCTGGGTTCTGCTTGTGCCAGCAGGTGTGGCAGAGTCTTCCCCAGTGAGCACAGTGGCCATCGCCAGGGCTTTGTTTTGCCCTGGGACAACAGATGTGGGACATACAGTGGCTGTTCCCTCCCCGGAGCGTACAGTGGCCATCACCGAGGTCCTGTTCCCAGTGGAGGCTGCAGATGAGGGACATACAGTGGCTGTTCCCTCCTGGCGCGTACAGTGGTCGACATATCGGTTCTGCTTGTGCCAGCAGGTGTGACAGTCTTCCCTGGTGCGTACAGTGGCCGTCACCGAGGCTCTGTCTTGCCCTGGGATCACAGGTGCAGGACGTACAGTGGCTGCTCCCTCCTCGGCGCGTACATTGGCTGTCACCAAGGTCCTGTTCCCAGTGAAGGCATAAATTGAGATATGTACAGTGGCTGTTGCCCTGGTTCTGCTCGTGCCAGTGGGCATGACAGTCTTCCCCGGTGTATACAGTGGCTGTCGCTGGGGCTCTGTCTTAACCTGGGGTAGCATGCTTGGCATGTACAATGGCCATCACCGAGGTCCTGCAACCAGTGGAGGTGGCAGATGAGGTACGTACAGTGGCCGTTCCCTCAGTTCTGCTTGTGCCAGTGGGCGTGACAGAGTCTTCCCTGGTGCGTACAGTGGCCCTCGTCAGGGCTCTGTCTTGCCCTGGTGTAACAGGCTTGGTGCGTACAGTAGCCATTACCGGGGTCCTCCTCCCAGTGGGGACGCCTGGGTTCTGCTTGTGCCGGCAGGTGTGAGAGTCTTCCCCGGTGAATACAGTGGTTGTCACTGAGGCTCTGTCTTTCCCAGGGATCACAGGTGTGGGACGTACAGTGGCCGTTCCCTCCCCAGAGTGTACAGTGGCCATCGCCTGGGTTCTGCAGGGGGTATGAGTAGATGAGGTACATACAGTGGCCATTCCCTCGGTTCTACATGGAACTGTTGAGAAACAAGTACCACCCCAATCCTGGCGAGTGCTGTACTGGCCCGAGACTAGGGCAGCGGGACTGTCTATCTCCCGCGGAGTCTGCTGAGGGGAAGAGGGGCACATGGTGGCAGGGGATGTAAGCCCATCTCTCCCGGGCTCCATATGCGCCTCCCTGTGGTCCCTCCATGGGGTGGGTATTTCAGCATCCCTGCGTGCCTTGCTGTGGTCTCCTCTTGAGGTGGGTATTTCAAGTTTCCACACTCCTTGTCTATCCACTCTTTCATATGCTTCCTCCAAATCCATGATGGATACATACACATTCTTTCCGTTCTCTAGGAACTTTTTCACTAAAGACTGTAGGGTAAAAATCTGATCTACACAAAGTCAGTGCCTTGAAAACATGCACCAAGTGAATCTTTTCACTGAGGGCTACTGATAAAGCACGGTTAGTGAAATGAGAGCATCAATACGTGGCAAAATACCGAAGCTCCCCATCAACCTTACCTGGGCAAGACACCCACCCCAGGAGGAGATACCCAGAGAGCGCAAATGAGCTGTGCGGGCTCTGTACAAGACGGGCGCACCTGCATCTCTCCCGCGCACCCCTCTCGTGCTCAGGTAACTCGCTGCAGATATTACAGTCACGCCAAATTACACCTCCACTGGACAAGCCATCGCCAAGTTCAGGGTGGGGCTAATTTTTTAGCCCCAGACCACCCCAGAGTCGGCCACCAGCTGCCCACTTGCCGCTTCCCTCCCTCAGCCATACTGGGTGATGGCAACCTTGCCGCCCTTGCTCTAACTTCACAAACGGAGGTCCAGTGACTGCCACCTTGCTGCACATACTCACACCGGGTGACGGCCACCTTGCCGCACACGGGGAGGAGATGGACACCAGCCGTCCTCACTCTTAACTCCACAAAAGGATGTCAAGTGATGGCCACCTTGCCGCACCTACTCACCCCGGGTGACGGCCACCTTGCCGCACCTACTCACCCCGGGTGATGGCCACCTTGCCGCACACGGGGAGTAGATGGACACCAGCCTCCCTTGCTCTAACTCCACAAAAGGAGTTCAAGTGACGGCCACCTTGCCGCACATGGGGAGGAGACAGACACCAGCCACCCTCACTCTATCTCCACAAAAGGAGGAAAGGCAACAGCCACCTTGCTGCACCTACTCACACTTGGTGACGGACACCAGCCACCCTCGCTCTAACTCCACGAGGAAAGATGACGGCCACCTTGCCACACCTAGGAGATGGCCACCTTGCCACTCCACCAAAAGAACAAAAAGAATGGGTCATGGCAAGTGCCCTCCCCCTCTCTCCCCACAGGGACACCCTCCCCCTCGACCAGAAGTTGAAGGAGGCCTGGCAAGGACCCCTGGTGTCTGGAGTCCTAGCTCTCTCCATTGACTCCTGGCGGCTCCAACCCCTGTCGGACTCTGCTGCCCCGAGCTGCCGCAGCCCACACCTGACAGAGGCTCAGCAGCGAGACTGCAGCCCAAGGACCAGACGAGACTTCCACAGGACCCCGGGGCATGACCCCCCTAGCCGCCCCCGTGACGACCTCCTATCCAGCACGGTAAGCACAGGCAAGAGTGCCTACTCTCCCTGTTTGGGCCCAGCCCCTAGGCCCGAGCCCCATACCCCTGCGGAAGGGATCCCCCCCTACCACGGCCCCTGACCACTCCCGGATGAGACATCGACAGCCCGGCCTCCTGACAAAGGCCCCCGGAAGCCCCTACAACTCCAGGGCTCCCCTGACACAGGCCGCTGGCCTGGGCCCTCCTCTACTGCCGGACCTCACCCTACAGCAAGCCCTAGTCACATTCTCCTGTCACTGAGTCCTTCGGCCCTGTCTATCTGTATGTGACATTATTTTCTTGTAAAGTGTGCCATGTTCATGGTAACAGTGTTGTAATTTGTGGTAATATTCGTGTAAGGTTGTTGCCCAGAGTTTTATGCTCTGTTCCCACTGAATGCCTTAAAAGAGCCCAACCCGGTCTAGAAAGAGAACCTTACTCAAGGCTCCGTGTCTAAGGGAAGAGAAGTCGCGCCCTTACACATGCAGCATAACACTGGTGGCCAGTGGTGATTCTTGACCTGGTGGGTGGCAACAGGGGAACAAGGGAAACTTGGGCAAAATGGCAACAAAAAAACACGTCCAGATACCCAAATTCGACCCTGAACAATATGACATCCACACATACCTGGAAATAGCTAAACCACTGCTAGACATAGCCTTCGAGACAGACAGACAGAAAATAGAAGTAATGCTACCACTTCTGGGCAAAGCAGTAGCCACACTTGCACCCAAGATCGTCCCGGAGTTAACATGGGCAGAATTCACCAAACTTATGACTCAGGCAGTCACCCCCTCACTAAGGAAAGTCGTAGTGCTAGCACAGCTCGACTCCCTCACCTACAATGGAAACCTCGACGACACACTCGTCCAGGCCTGGCAACTCATGACCGCCGCATACCCGGGATGCAACAAGGCAACCCGGGAGCAACATGTTTTTAACTCCCTGGTCAGGATTCTCCCTAGTGCTGTCAGGGAGCACTTCACAATCCATGACCCAGCGGGAGACCTGGATCAAGATATCCAGCTCGTACGTCGCCTCCTGGCTGCCCGTACAACCCCACAGCAGGTTGACGCTGTAAGCAGATTCCCCACACAAAAAGCAGCGCCACCATGCCCCTCTCGCCCACCTCCAGTCCAGCCAAGCCCTCCACCAATGCCCTCCATCCCCAAGGCCCACCTTCACAAAAGCGTCCTCACACAAGAGACACCAGTTCCATCAACCCATGGGAGTTCACATGGCAACAAATGCCCCCTCCATGACATCAGAGAACAACTGAAAGCAGCTCGGAGGAAATTCACCACCCAGGGACGCCGTAAGATCTCGGTCCTAGAGGATGAGGGCATCGAGGGTGACGCTGCTACGGAAAACCACTTAGACCCCAGGGGAACAGAGCCCGAGGACGATGATACACTGCAGCAGCTGGATTTTTAGGACTGCCCCTGCACCTCCCCACGATGGCAGGGGCCACCTCGCAGAAATACCATCCCCCTGTCTACAACAAAATGAGACTGAATGGTGTAAAGGGAAGGCCTCTAGTCGATACGGGAGCAGCTAGGCCCTGCCTATACAGTCATTTCTACTCCCGTCACCTTTCGACCCTCGGCCCGCTTTTCCCCACCTTAGCTCACCTTGCGGACGTGGGGTATGGCCCCCTGCCCATACGTGGGGAAAGGCAGGCCCTGCGCACAGACACGCACCAAAACGTCTCTGCACTACACCCCTTCATCATTTTTTACTCTACTTGTCGGGCATATGACGGATATCTGGGGCTGGATCTTCTTCAAAAGCTCAGGACAAGCATCAACTGCCACGGGGGGTGACTCCAGTTTAACAAACCTCCGGACTCCAGCCCCCAGCCCATCTACACATGCACCCCCCCCATCCCCGGCCTCGGTCCTCAACCCTCGCCCCCTGGGGTCCCTGACCCCTTGTTTCTCTCCCCTCCCCCCCTGCCCTCACCTTCCCCACTACCATCACCTCCACCCTCACCATCCTTCCTCATCATGAGCCCTGGTTGCAACTGAACAAGCCATCAGGAACCCCCATTCTTTTCTCCCCCTCCTTACCCCCCAGGGCCCCTTCCTCCTGCCTACTCCCACCCACCTTCCTCTCCCCCCCACTGCAATATGGTGCGCATCACTAACCTCTCCACCACCCCCCTTACCCTACCAAAAGGGCTAGTCGTGAGGGAAATGGAGGAAGCCGAGCCCTGCACACCCCTTCATGCCCCCGCCCCCTCCCTCACTACCCCCTCATCTCTCTCCCCACCAAATGGACAGCCTATGCCACCAGCTCCTGGACTTTCAGGACCATTTGATATAGGCCACACCACTGTACTGACCCCACGACATCCACACTGAAGGACTACCAATTCGCCAACCTTCTTGACGAAACCCCCCCCCCCCCCCCAGCGAGCTGAGGAGGACCGGCAGGTCCAGGAAATTAGATACAGGTGTCATCTCACCCTCCACCAGCCCATGGTCCTACCCCGTCGTGCTAGTGAAAAAGAAAGACAGGTCAATGAGATTATGTGTGGACTACCGATGCCTCAACAACATTACCGCCACGGATGCCACGCCCCTGCCACATATAGATGACTCCCTTGACTCCCTGTCGTGGTTTTCCACCTTGGACCTCCAGTAAAGGTATTGGAAGGTTCCAGTACACCCCACTGACAGGGAGAAAACTGCCTTCTCTACCAGCAACGGGAGACATTGTGAGTTTAACATCCTGCCCTTCCGACTCTGCAACGCCCCTGCCACTTTCTCACGTCTTATGGAGTACGTTCTTAGTGGCCTCACGTGGGAGACTTGCCCCGCCTACCTAGACGACGTCATCGTTTTTAGCAGGACCTAGGCTGACCACCTCCACTGCCTCAACCAAGTCTTCCAATGGATCAGGCAAGCTGGGTTAAAACTTAAACCATCCAAGCGCGTCCTGGCGGCACGCTCTGTTGCCTTCCTGGGACACATTATCTCCCAGGAAGGGAGATACAGGTGTCATCTCACCCTCCACCAGTCCATGGTCCTACCCCGTCGTGCTAGTGAAAAAGAAAGACAGGTCAATGAGATTATGTGTGGACTACCGACGCCTCAACAACATTACCGCCACGGATGCCACACCCCTGCCACATATAGATGACTCCCTTGACTCCCTGTCATGGTTTTCCACCTTGGACCTCCAGTAAGGGTATTGGAAGGTTCCAGTACCCAAACAAACTCCGCGCCATTGCAGACCTTCTTCTACCAGAAGACGTAACAGAAGTTCGAGCTTTCCTGGGACTGACTTCCTATTACCAGAGGTTTGTAAAGGGCTTCGCCGACATCGTTAAGCCCCTCCACCACCTGACTAAGAAGGGAGAGCCTTTTACATCTACTGAGGACAGAGTTACCACCTTCAATACCTTGAAGAACACACTTATCACAGCCCCGTCATTGCCTTCCCCGATTACAACCTGCCATTTTACCTATACACGGACGTGTCACTCATTGCAATCGGTGCCATCCTAGTGCAAGTACAAGAAGGATGGGAGCACATTATCGGATGTGCCAGCAGAACCCTCCACCAGGCTGAAAAGACCTATGCTGCCACCAAGCGAGAGTGCCTCGGAATAATCTGGGACCTGGAACACTTCCGGGCCTACCTGTCTGGTGCTAAGGTCACCATCATTACCGACCATCAGTCGCTCCAATGGGTCCGACAATCAAACACCCAAAATGTGCAACTCATCAGATGGAGGGAGACCTTAGAAGATTTCCACTACGAAAACTCCTACAGCCCCGGAAAACTCCACGTAATGCCGATGCCCTGTCCCGGCTCCCTGTATAATCCGTCCACCCCGCGTCTGAACTGGTCCAACAATGGCGGAATGGTAATCGACCAGACTGGATACCAGCCCATGTCTTTTCTAAACTCAACCAATAAGGCAACCATCTCTTCACACAAATGGGCCACATCGTACTCAACCCTGAAACCGCCCTGGACACCTTGACCCATCTCCACTCTAACAATGGGATACACCTGGGCACAAAAAAAAATTACTACAGGTGTTTTGAGACATCTACTGGACAGCAAGCCCCTCCAACTTGGCCCAACAAGTGGTTCAAGCTTGCTAGGCCTGTGCCCTCGGGATAGACATCACCAGCACCTCTGGCCCCACCGGCAGAATCACGGCTCACAAACCCTGGCAACTCCTGGCCAAGGACAGGCTCCTTACCACCGATAGCCGGCTACTGTTACATAATCACGTTCGTAGACAGCTACTTGAAGTTCCTCACCGCCTGTCCAGCTAAAGAACACCACACTGTAGCAGTAGCTGAAGCCCTCGTCCGCCATGTCTTCCCCTATTTTGGTATCCCGCAGGCACTACATTCTAATAACGTGCTGGAATTCACCGGGACAATATGGCAAGAACTCACTACCCTTTTCGGATAAGAAATTTCTCACTCCTCTCCCTACTGGTCCCAAGGAAATGGCATATGTGAGAGGAGCCATCGCACCCTCTTAACTCGAGGAATCCCATCGACGTATGGGTACGTCGCAATGTTTTGTCACAGCTACACCCATCGACGTACGGGTATGTCGCGCAATTGCAAGGATCATAATTTGCACAATTTTCAAGTTTCATGGGCGATTTTTGGTAGGTACATGTGGGAGACTTTCCTCTACCTGCTGTTAAGCAGGGATACTGCCTGGTCCCACCTAACCCCCCTCCTCCCCTTCCCCCCACACTAGGCAATTCACCTGTTAGCAGTAACCTGGCCAGTAAAGGTATGTTGCCCCACGGTCTCTCCAATGACGAAATTCACGGTGAAAGTGATTCCTGAGGTGGAGGACAAAGAAATAAAGAAGCTAGAGCAAGGAACAAACAGAAGTGATGAGGTGGTAATGTCATAAAGGAAGGTGCCATATGTGGATGTGTTTGGTGACTGAACAATGCTTCTATTGCCTATATAAATGTGTGAAAACCAATATAGTCTTGTACTACACATAAATTCGTACCAAATACATAAATAAATACGTAATTTAAAGTGGCTTGAATTAGTTAACCCTTCCATAGTTCATTTTCTTTAGTCAGGTACCCTGAGAAAGAGGGAACACGTAAGGCTTACTCATCTCCTGTAGCACCATTAATAGCCTCAGGAAGGCGATTTCTCTATGAATTTTCGATGTTTCTCACCAAAAGTGAAGGTTTGAGCCAAAAAAAAAAAATCCGAAAGTGCTCGGGACTGGGGGGTATTGGAGGTCGGAAATCTGTTGGGACGTGACGGGTTAAATCAGGTGTGTACCCGAATAGAAGAGACTCAAGACGAAGACTGGCCCGCCCACGTAAAGATCGTGCAGTGGGGACTAAACACCTGCCCCAGAGATGACAGCATCTACCCCCATGAGCATGTTTTCGGAGAAGCCCCACTTCTCCTCCCCCTCAGACGTCACCTCAAACCACTGACCAAGCCCCCAGTGTCCGACCCCCTTCACCATCTAAAAAGCAGGTTACACCACATGCAAAAGCACCAAGATCTCAAGCCGGACACCAAACCCACCAACCCCTACAAGCCAGGAGACACAGTTATGGTAGCCCGACTACCAACCCCGCACAAACTGGCCCCCGCGATTCACGGGCCCCTACACAATTACCCACATCCCCAATCCATATCAAGTCATCATTGACTATCGTAACACCCCGCGCACATACCGTAATAGACACGTCAGACCATACAAGGGAAACAAACCCCCACCCGCTCCGCCACACATGTCCCCCAGCCACGCAACCACATCTTCCCCCTCAACCCCCACCTCTTTCTCCGACCCCTACTCTCTGTACCTTACTCCCTCCCCCTCCTCTACATCATCTCCCATCCCCTCCTCCTCACCTGCCGCCTCCTCGACCCGCTCGTACTCCCCCTGCCTCTACCTCCCCCGTCCCCGATACCGATTCACCTCACTCACACACTTATGCTACCTCTCCTGAGCCACAAGGCATGCTACATTCCACAAACCTTAATCCACCACCCCTCCTCACACCACCGTGTCCTAAGCATCTCACGCCTACTCCATAGCCTGCACCATCCCCTCCACACTGCATTCCACTGGCTAGACTCCCTCCCACCCCCGCCACCCCATCACCCGTGCCATCACCACCACCAACAACCAACCGCCGCTCCATATCCTACACCCCACCATGTCCCTCTCCACCCACGCCCAAACTCACCACTTCCACCACCCGATCTGGGCGAGTCTCATGCGCACCCCAGCGATACACTGGCACCCCCTCCCCATCACCACCCACCACCCCGACGCCGCCAAACACCAACCAAGTGATATACTGTATTCTCTAAGCCATGTTAGCAGCCCAGCCACCCACACTCCCAAGGGACATCACCACCTCCAACCACCAGCATAAAATGCCAGCCCTCCCATCAGCGGCCAGCATTCAGCCACAGCCCACCATCGCCACCACACCATCTCATCTCCAGCCATGAAGATCCGCCGTGTCACCTGGGCCCCCATCATGGGGGAAAAAAATGCATTTGGGGGACACTCCACCTACGGTGCCTCCTCCAGGAATCACCCCATCCCTCCACATTGTTCATCACCTTTATCAGTAGCCCCCAACCAGATTCCTTCACCACCCACTGGACCTCCCTCCTGCCACACCTCACATCACAACACCAGTCCACCACCACCCATACCTTCCACCTCCAGGCGTAGGGACGTGACTGTGGTGAAATGCAGAGCATCAATACGTGGCAAAATACTGAAGCTCCCCATCAACCTTACCTGGGCAAGGCACCCACCCCAGGAGGAGATACCCAGGGAGTGGAAATGAGCTCCGCGGGTTCTGTACAAGACGGGTGCACCTGCGTCTCTCCCGCGTGCCCCTCTCGTGCTCAGGTAACTCGCCTCAGAGGTTACAGTCACGGGAAATTACACCTCCGCCGGACAAGCCATCACCAGGTTCAGGGTGGGGCAAATTCTTTAGCCCTAGACAGCACCCCGGAGTAGGCCACCAGCCACCCACTTGCTGCTTCCCTCCCTCAGCCATACCAGGTGACGGCCACCTTGCCACATACGGGGAGGAGACGGCCACCTTGCTGCCCTCGCTCTAACTCCACAAAAGGATGTCAAGTGACTGCCACCTTGCTGCACATACTCACACCAGGTGACGGCCACCTTGCCGCATACAAGGAGGAGACGGACACCAGCCGCCTTCACTCTAACTCCACAAAAGGAGGAAAGGAGATGGCCACCTTGCCGCACCTACTCACATTGGGTGACAGCCACCTTGCCGCACACGGGGAGGAGACGGACACCAGCTGCCCTCGCTCTAACTCCACAAAAGGAGGAAAGATGATAACCACTTTGCTGCACCTAGGAGATGGCCACCTTGCTGTTCCACCAAAAGAACGAAAAGAAAAGGTCACTGCAAGTGCCCTCCCCCTCTCTCCCCACAGGGACACCCTCCCCCTCGACCAGCAGTTGGAGGAGGCCTGGCAAGAACCCCTTGTGTCTGGAGTCCTAGCTCTCTCCCTCGACTCCTGGTGGCCCAAGCCCCTGTCGGACTCTGCTGCTCCGAGCTGCCACAGACCACACCTGACAGAGGCTCAGTAGCATGATCGCAGCCCAAGGACCAGCCAAGGCATCCCCAGGACCCCGGGGCATGACCTCCCTAGCCCCCCCCATGATGACCTCCTATCTTGCAGGATAAGTGCAGGTAAGAGCGCCTACTCTTCCTGTTCAGGCCCAGCCCCTAGGCCCGAGCCCCATACCCCTGCGGAAGGGATCCCTCCCTACCACGGCCCCTGACCACTCCCGGACAAGACATCGACAGGCCGGCCTCCTGACGAAGGCCCCCGGAAGCCCCGACGACCCCAGGGCCCCCCTGACACAGGCCGCTGGCCTGGGCCCTCCACTACCATTGGACCTCACCCTACAGTAAGCCCCAGTCACATTCTCCTGTCGCCGAGTTCTCCAGCACTGTCTATCTGTGCGTGTCATTATTTTCTTGTAATGTGCACCATGTACATGGTAACAGTGTTGTAATTTGTGATAATATACGTGTAAGGTTGTTGCCCAGAGTTTTATGCCCTGTTACCACTGATTGCATTAAAAGAGCCCAACCCGGTCTAGAAAGAGAACCTCACTCCAGGCTCCGCGTCTAGAGGATGAGATGTCACGCCATTACACACGCAGCATAACTGTTAGTGTTTTGCCACGTACTTGGGGGCCGAATTCTCATCCCTTTTACACGTAGGCGAGAGGTGAACTTATTACCTGTCGCGTTCCTTCTCGTCCTATCAAGTACGCAGACTCACAGCGAATTCTTATTCAAGACCGGGTCGGCATTTCTAAGGAAAGGACTGGGCACAAAAACAAGGCAGTGAACTGTTACACACATGTATTACAAATATCTTCCCAGAGACAAATAATTCAATACTAAATACAATAGATTATGGGTTGGCCGGAGATGATGATGATGATGACAAGATTCGCCACACTAGTGTGGCACGGGTTCAGGGTGGAGAGCCCGTAAGTGGGAAGCTCATGGTAAAAGATAAAGGGGAAGGAAGGAAATTAAGAAAGTGGCGCTATGACTAGCGAGGCGGAGGGTAAGAGGAAACAGTAGGTGGTGATGATGATGATGATGATTGATCGAGGCCTTCGTATAGAGGCAAGTCTCCCGAGTCACGAAGCTTCTTCTCAATAACTTTCCCCAACAGCTCCGAAACAGATCGCTTGATCTCGGCCACTAAGAGCTCGGAAGTCGCCGATTTGAGTGCTGAGCAGGCAGGAGTAGGTGGTGAGGGCAAGGTGGACTGGGGCCCAGCAGATGGAAGAGCAAGGGCAGCCTCAGACAAAGAGGGAGAAGCTGAAGGTGTAGCAGCTGATGAGAGGCCCACACACTCAGCAGAAGGTGGAAGAACCTGGGGGGAAGGGTCCTCAACGTCTTGATGTTCAGACGGAAGTGGAGTGGCAGCCCGTTCCCCCTCAGCTGCTGACGGCAGCGGGTGGACCTCAGCGACGGTCGTAATTATCTCCATATCCATGTCCGTGGTTGGTGCTGGGTCAGTAAGTAAAGAACCAGTTGCCCTGTTCAGAGGGCCATCCAGTCGCAGTCGTTTCCGCGGTGTAATGCGAGGCCGAGGTGGAGGAGGCCGTGACTGCGGCTGTGGCTGAGACTGCGGCCGCCGGGGACGACTCTGCTGCTGGGGGGTGGGACGTGCATTGCCAGCAAAGCTCCAAGGGATGGCAAGGCGCGGAAGCCCGTTCTCCTCGAAAATTTGAGGGAGGAGAACGCACAGAGCCCCCTTGTCATCCCCACAAAAAGCCCAAGCCATTGCAACACACATCGCAACAATGGTGTTTATCTCCACAGAACACCCAGGAACCGAAGGCCGGTGCTTCTGTGCCACGGGGCGCCGCCGTGCATGAGCAGAGCCCTGCACAACAACACCTCCCGGCCCAGTGACACCCCTAGCCTCAGGACCCTTAGGTGACTGATGGAGACTAAACTCCACCGTCTCACCCTCACCGAGAGAGCGCCGAAAGTGCCGTGGATTCGGGGCAACGATCCCGAGTCTGTGTACGAAAACATCAGCACCGGTGTCCCGACGCTTGATGAATCCATATCCAGACTTCACGTTGTACCAAACCACGGTGCCAGTGATCTTAGTGGCTCCCGACGCCGTAGAACTACTGCTGGATGCCTCCCTCAACGGGTCGAAGGCGGTAGCAGTGGCAGAAGAGATCGCAGAGTCAACTGGCATGCTGTCAACTGGCTTGGCCAAGCGCTGGATTCGAGAGATGCCAATGAGCGCTGAAAGCAGCAGCAGTAAAGTCCCACTATTCACAAGAGTGGGGAAGAGGTGTTGCTCCTGCTGCTGCCGGGACGAGTCT
>JAGKTI010007552.1:3458-36473 GCA_018397915.1 Birgus latro
AAAATTGCATACAAATGCATCACATAATTTTGACACACACACACACACACACACACACACACACACACACTAGTGCACACGCGGGGGGGTGAATACATAATCTCTGTCCGGCATCGTTAACCGACATACAAACTGCATTTTCACACAAGCAAATACGTCAAGACGTTGATATTAGCAAGTGCTCTGTATTGTCATACTCCGCACCTGTTGTTCTGCACGCAGCTTTTGGTATTAACAATATTCCTTCATAATATATTGCCAGACGTGAAAAGGGGGAAAAGAAGATGGGCTATTGAATCTGAAAGAGTTGGGACAAGACTTCGGTACCCCGGAATCTTAGAACAACACGTGAAAAAAAGTTAAATACGGTTCCTGAGCTGTTTTGCTGCTTACATTACTCTAAGAGAGTGGGTGCAGTGGGGCAGAGCCCTTTACCTAACATGGGGAGCATTGGGAGGGAGGATAAAAACAGGATTTTGTGTTGGGAGCAGGTTAGGTTATGATTGTGCATGTTTGGTTTAATAAGGTTATATTCGTGTCATTATGATAAACAGGGTATGCCTAGATGTCAGCACGTTTTCTCTGTTTTGAAGGATTTCCACTTCATATACAATTCATTATTGAGTTGTGGAGATCCCTGTCTCTCAGACGTTACTACCGTTCCTTTGAAATAAAGAAGAAACTCGTCTATATCACACCTACACATCACGTGAAATTATACCTTATACTAACTTGATTGTTCTTTGAAATTCTATGGATGAGATAGATATAGTAGATAGATAAATAGATACATAGATAAATATTTAGATACACTAAATAAATAGTAAGCAGATTGTAAAGAAGCACTGTATGTTTGATATGTCATATTTTAATTACAGTATTCCTAAAGGACATACAGTAAGACCTCACTATAACGGACTAATTGGGGCTCAGGCCAGTCCGAAATATGCGATTTTCCGATAAAAGCGACATCCGGACTTACCCCTGCTAATCCGGACTTTTTCCAAGATATCAGACATTAGTCCGGATTGCATCAGTGGTTTTCATCACCATAGCAGTATTGTACTGTGTTATACCTTCACTACATTAATCAAATGGTATAATAATACTCTACTGTGCACTGAAAAACATGTCTTTTACTTGTCTTATTGTGGTGAACATAGCTGAAGTTGTCAGGCAGTCCGGACTGCTTTCTGGCTATATCGGACTTTTTCCGATATACAGTATAGGAGTTTAGTCCGGTAGTTCCTCAAGTCCGATAAAAGCGAATTCCGGTCTACTGAAGTCCGTTATATTGAGGTTTTACTGTAATTAGAAATAGAGGTGCCTTCCACCACTCATTGTGAACACTTAGGTCAGTTCAGACAGTCACAAATGAAATGTCAAGGATGTAATGAGTCAAAGCCTCCTGACTTCAATGACGGAAACAGTCACAGTCGGTGTTGGTCACAAACCGCAGTATATGGCTGACTTGTAGTCTTTCTCTAATACTCTGTTTGTGCAGAGTGTGCATGTGAGTGGGTTGGCATCTGGACATCACCTTACGTTAACGATCCTAAGATCCTGCTCCCTCCCTCCCTTCCAATACCTCAGTTAATTTGTTCACCATGCGTATGGACAGTTTTTTTCATTATTTAATTACCATCTTTACACCCACAATACTGAATTGCACTGTTCACACCCACATCATTGTAATATTGTGTTCTCTATTGTATAACTAACTGCTGCTGGAAATATGGGTGTCAAATGTCGTCTGCTGAGTAATGCCTAATAGTGATAAACTTGCTAAGAAAGGTTAAAGAGTGACTGAGTAGCTTACTGATGATTCTTCAGTATTTTGTTACACTGGACAGCATAGATGATAGTGAATGAGATAACAGTATCACCTCATCAGATGCGATATTATCGCTTTAATAAACAATAATTATTAAACACGCAAATAACACTGCCTACGTCCTCTCCTCCACATGCAGACCCTCTCCATGTTGACTTGCTACATGTCACCAGGCAAATGATACATCTGATAATGAATAACTTAACATTAAGACTTCATCTAAAACAATATTACCACTGTATAACGAATAATCATTGAAAAAAAACATCGTCATGCAACACAATATCCAGCAAGCAAACCAAAATATATCTCTGGTGCTTCGGTTCACGAGCCTGTGAAGCTTATGTGGTTCATGACTTGGCAAATGTGGTGACAGCACTTTTGTTGGTGAGTGTACATCTTTGATTCATACACTCATATGCATGCCTGTGTACCTGCATGCACAGAGAGAGAGAGAGAGAATTATTATTTCAAGTGGTACACAAGAGAAGAAAATGAGTGACAGTGACCCCCCACACCTTGATCAGACCCCATTGTTCTGAGTCAGTATCTGTCAGATCTTTACATCAGCTCTGTTCATGTTTTGTACATGTTTTTTGTACATATTAGTTGAGTGTGTCCATGTTAGGTTCATTTGTCCAGAAACTATTCAAAGAGTACTTCCTGTAGGTATTTTTGTTCCAGTTGTCATCTTGGAAGTGTATGGCTGTCTAAGCACATATTTTCCTCAGATTCTGGTGCAGTTTTTGTGAGACTGAAAAGAGTACAGTAAGGTCAGGATATAATGTGTTTTTTTAATACATACTATTTATTTTTCATTTCAGAAGGGCCAAAATTTTTTAAATATTTTCTGATACATCTGCAAAATTGGCAGGGGGGGTTTTCAAGAATTCTCCCCCAGTATCCCTGCTTGTCGTAAGAGGCAACTAAAAGGATTGGTGGTGGGTTAGTGCCCCACCCTGTAAAACAACTAACTATAAATACAAACAAGAAGCCTTCGACCAGGACTGACCAAAAGTTAACGACAAAGGACCGGACAAAGGACTTGTTACGGATTGCAACTTGGAATGTATGGGGTGTAAATGATGAGGTGAAAGAAAGAGAGATTGTACAGGTGCTTGAGGGTGTGAAAGTGGATATATGTGGACTAACTGAAACTAAATGGCGAGGTGAGAGTGAGAGAGAATGGGAGTATGGATGGGGTATATGCATGGGAGTAGGTGAGAATGAGAGGGCAAAAGAAAGAGTGTGTATTGCTGTGAGTAACAGATGGAAGGAGAATATAAGAGAGTATGGATCAGTTGGCTCAAGGATTGTGTGGGTAAGAGTGAAAGTTGGACTACAAATGTGGGCAATTGTGTGCATGTATACGCCAACACAAGATCGTGTAAGTTGAGTGAGAGAAAAGTTCTGGACAAATGTGGAAGAGTGCTTGGAGAAGTTTGATTGGAATGAGAGAGTGTTTCTGATTGGAGATATGAATGGAAAAGTAGGGAATATGAAGGTGGATAGAGTGGTTGGTGAGTGGGGTGTGCCTGCAGAGATGGATGAGAATGGCTGTGCTTTAGTGGACATTTCTGCCGGGAGGGGGTTGGTGATAGTTAATACCCTCTTCAGGCACAAAATAATCCATAGGTATACATGGCGAGTGTTGAGAAGGATGGATGGTGAACTGAATGAACGGAAGGCAATGATTGACTGTGTGTGTGGATGAAAGGATGAGAAGATGTTCAATGGATGTCAATGGATGCAAGAGTATATAAAGGTTGGGGGAATGGACTTTCTCACAACCACTTGGTGGCGATCAGAATCAGGGTCCAGACAAAATGGAGGAAGAGAAGAAGGGAAGGACAGGAGGAAGTAGTTCTTACAAGGAGGGTAGAAAAGTTACAAGAGGATGGAACAAAGGCTGAGTATAAAAGGGAAATGGAGGAGCGATTGGGTAAATATAGATTGGAGCAGATGGGAGACGTGGAAGATGTGTGCAAGATATTCACAGAAGAAATCTATGCTGCATGTGAGGTGGTGTGTGGGGTGAAGAGAAGATGAAAGGAGGTTCAGGGAACAGCTGGTGGACTGAAGAGGTGAGACAGGCTGTGGCACAAAAGAAGAAAGCATATAATGAGTGGATGAGGAACAGGGGCGTCGAAGAAGTTGAGAGATGGAAGAAAGAGTTATATGTAGAGAGGTGAAAAAATTAGTAAGAGAGAGTAAGAAGACAGTGGATGAGGAATTTGGAAGGAATTTGAGTGTAAAGTGGAGGGAATGTAAGAAAATGTTCTGGAAGGAGGTAAAGAGAGCTACACAGGGTGCCAACAAAGATAGTTGGGGTGTGAAAGATAAAAATGGTAGATTACTAGTGGAGAAGGGGGAAAAAGTGGACAGATGGAGAGAGCACTTTAATGACTTGTTGAACATAGAGAATGAAAGTAATGCAAGTATAAGTGGCTAGGGAATGGCTGGGAGAAGGAGGGTTGTGAGAAGAGAGGAAGAAATCAGTAGGATGGGAGTGGTGGAAGCAATGAAGAAAGTTAAAATGGGGAAAGCCCCAGGAATTGATGGAATGTGTGGCAAAATGCTGAAGCATGGGGGAGAGATAGTAATAGAATGGATGTGGAAGATGTGCAGATTGGCCTAGGAGGAAGGTAGAGTCCCAGAGGATTGGAAGTCAGGTATATTTATTCCCCTGTGCAAAGGAAAAGGGGAAAAAGAAATGTGTGGTAATCATAGGGGCATTTGCCTTCTTAGTGTAGTAGGAAAAGTATATGGTAGGATACTTATTGACAAAGTTAGGGAAATAACAGAGGAATTAGTTGGAGAAGAATGAGGAGATTTTAGGAAGGGAAGAGGCTGTGTAGACCAGATATTCTTTCTTAAATCTTTAGTGGAAAAGTTTCTAGAGAAGGGAAAGAAGTTGTATGCAGCCTTCATGGATTTCGAGAAAGCATATGACGGGGTGGATAGACAAGGATTGTGCAAGTTTTAAGAACATATGGAGTGGATGGGAAGTTGTTGAAGGCCATGAAGATTAAGTATGAGGGTGCTAAGGCTGCAGTGCATGTGGATAGCAAACTGAGTGAATTTTTCCATTTGAAGGTTGGAATGAAACAGGATGGGATGTGTCATGTCTCCATGGTTGTTCAATCTGTATATGGATGAAGTTATAAAAAAGATACAAGGTCGGGTAGTGGATGTTGGAGCGACCTTAGTGAGAGAGGGCAGTGCTTGGAAACTCCCCATACTATCATTTGCAGATGATACTGTGTTGTTGAGTGAAGATGAAGGGGAGCCGCAAGGCTTGGTAGATGAATTTGGGAGAGTGTGTAAGAAACGGAATCTAAAGGTAAATCTAAGTAAAAGTAAAGTGATGGTCTTTGAGAAAGGTGAAGTCAGTGAATGTACAGTGAGATTGGATGGGGAGGATATGGAGAATGTGGGTGCATTTAAGTACTTGGGTAGTGTGATGAGTAAGGATGGAAGTCTGGAGGGTGAAGTGCTAGAAAGGGTGCAGCAGGGAAGGAAGGTTGCTGGTTCCTTGAAGGCAGTGATAAGAAACAGGGTAGTGAGCATGGAAGTGAAAAAGTTGCTACATGAGAGTATTGTGATACAATCTCTAACACATGGAAGTGAAGCTTGGACCCTGTTGGAAGGACAGAAGTCAAGAGTGAGAGCAGTGGAAATGAATTATTTGAGAGGAGCATGTGGAGTCACATTGAGAGACAGACTAACAAATGAGGAAGTGAAGGTGCGTTGTTGTGTGGATGTGGATGTGATAGGAAGCATTATTAGAAACACGTTAAGGTGGTTTAGGCACGTGGAGAGGATGGAGAGTGAAAGACTGATGAGGAGAGTGTATGTGAGTGAGGTGGAGGGGAGGAGAGGGAGGGGGAGGCTTGAGAATGAGACGGAGGGTTGGAGTGGAGAGGTATATGAGAGAGGGGGGTGTGAGCTGGGAGCGGGGCAGTGAAATGGTGGGGGACAGAGCGACGTGGAGGCGATTTGTTTATGGCCTCCCCGTGTGGGATTGAGGCGTCTAGCAATAGATAGATAGTTAGTTTACTGCCATGGCAGTCATGCTATTTACTCACTAGAGATGAGTAAATACAGTATTGTGTTCACTTGTTTACCAATTCTCTCTCTCTCTCTCTCTCTCTCTCTCTCTCTCTCTCTCTCTCTCTCTCTCTCTCTCTCTCTCTCTCTCTCTCTCTCTCTCTCTCGATGTCTAAGCATCCAAGTAGTGCATCTTCTTTGGGAAAAGAGAAAGAGAGAGAGACAGTCAGACAGAAAAACATTTGGCATATTTCAAGGAGCTTTGGGACCACTTCTTACCTATCTTTAAACTGACTTAGAGACTAGAAAAATGTTCAGAAATGCATTTTCAAGTATGAAGGGGATCTGTCAATAAGTGAAGAAAATACTATTTATGTAAGGGATATAAAGATCAGGCCTCCTGCACTGCATTATGGTGGTGTCACAGTTTTATACAGGTGAAACCAGTGGGTGAGGATTTGGTTGGGATGGATTAGGGTTAGCTTGGGTTGAAATTGGATAACTTAGGTATTGTAAGTAAATGTATACAAGGGGAAGGGTGATGCCCTGGAAAGACAAAAAGTTTTTAGACCAGCTAATGAAGGTAATTGAGAGAGTTCTGGAATGTATGATTGAGTAATAGTGAATATTGATAAGATGCAGTTTTGGTTTATGCCAGGTAAAGGGACCACTGATGTCATATTCACTGTTCGACAGCTTGAGGAAAAATATATAGGAAAGAAAAGGGAACTGTACTTTGTTTCTGTTGAATTGGAGAGGGCCTTCGACAGAGTCCCTAGAGAGGTGATGAAATGGGTAATAAGAATGCTTGAGAACAAGGAGTGGCTGGTTAGGGTGGTTATGGCTACGTATGTGGGTGCTCGCACCCAGGTAAGGGTGAATGGAGATTGATAAGTTTTCTGTGAATATTAGTGTGCACCAGGGGTCAGTTTTGAGCACCTTGTCGTATACCATGGTACTTGAAGCAAGCCCTCTTACTTGACTTCAGAAATGGACTCCTGTGGGAGATGTTGTATGCTGATGATTTGGTGTTGAATGCAGAGAATGAAAGGGAGGCAGAGGAGAGATGGTATGGGGCACAAGGGCTTAAGAGTAAATGCAAATAAAACAAAAAGAGATGGTATCTAGAGCAGGTGGTTGTACTGTCAAAGAAGAGGGAGAGTGGCCATATGAGATTTGCCACAATAGTGTGGGAAGTAATTCCATCTTGTGCAGTGTCTGTGATAAGTGGGTGCATAAGAGATGTAGTGGTATCAGAGGTAAACTGTGAAATAATGCTGATTTCATGTGTGCCGTGTGTCGGGAAGAGCAGATGGGGTTTGTCAGGCATGAAAGAATTAAACTTGCTGGTGAGTCTCTTGAGTGTGTAGTGGTTTTGTTATTTGGGAGACATGTTATGTGATGGAGTTGGGGCTGGAGCTAGTCTGTGGTTAGAGTGTGGACTGGGAAGAAGTTCAGGGGGCTGTTGCCTCTCGAGACATTGAGAGGGCTCTCCCTCCTTGCTAAGGGATCTTTGTATGCAGCATATGTTAGGAGTGTAATGCTGTACAGTAGTGAGACCTGGGCAGTAAAGGAGGAGGAGGATATTCGCATGCTCAATGTTCAGAAATGACAGTGATTAGGTGGATGTGCAGTGTGTCCCTGAGTACGAGGCCTGGGGGGCAAGGTTTATGGTGGAGGAGTGAAGGGGTAGGATGGGACTGGAGTATATTGGTGTGATGAGGAGAGGTAGATTGAGATTGGGCATGTGCATAGGATAGGGGATTATAATTGGGTGCAGAAAGTGAGAAGTGTTGAATGTTAGGGGTAGAGTTGCGAGAGGTAGACTGAAAAAGACCTGGGACGAGGTCTTTGACTATGACCTTGAGGATAAGGAACTGAAAAGGAAAGCTGCCAGAGATCGAGCAGCATGGAGAGCCGCCATTAGGTGACCAAGGCCGATGCATGCAAGCATGTTAAAGCCCTAAAAAAATGAATGAACAAAGAGTAAATTAGGATAGGTCAAGTTAAAGTAATCTGAGTTAGATTTGGATGAATCAGCACTCATGAAGGTAAATTAATGCCACAGTGGCATTCTAAGATGGTGTCCGTCAGTCTTCAGCTCGATGGCATCTGTTGATCCTCAGAGCTTTTGTAATGGTAAACAAAGGTCACTTCATCAGCTGTTTTCTCGTGTGTTCTCACCGCTTTAGCCTTTTTTTTTTTTTTTAAATTGGTCCTTTGGTTTATTAACCAAAAATGTTCAGATGACTTCATTAGCTTTTATTGGCCCCACACACATATTTGGGAGTCAGCTGTAGCACCAGCCAATTTGGGTGGTACTTCCAAGGAGGATGGGAATGCTGATGATAGGGAGAGCTGGAGCCCCTGTTTCATCAGTCATCAGTTTATCCTGACCATTCCTCTTTGCTGACCCTTTCAGTGTGACACTAACATGGAAAGTAGGCCAGCATACTCTCCCACACACTTTTCTTTGTCTTATGCGATACTCTTCCTGCGCTTACATCCCCATTACGTAATGGGGTTGACGCCAGCAAGGGCACTTGGCCAGAAAACTTTGCCTCCACTATCTAGTGGTGGATCTAAGGGGAGGCATGACACAGGCTCCACCAGGATAGCTTGGGGTACTGTGGTGGGAGGGGCTCAGTGAATCTGTGCCTGAGGGTACAGGGCTTTGCGATTTCCAGGCTGCCACTTCTGCGCAATAGAGAAGAGTCTGAACCCGGGAATAGCACCCTAGAAGGCTTCCCTATCAGTGGGTGCGTAATGGTGGTGCAGTTGCAGTGCCAAGGCTTGCTTGGAGGGTGTCCCTGTAGCTGTCCTGGCAGAGTTCCCAGAGGCCTCTGTCACAGTCACTGGCCATGGCTGGTGGGCTATGGATCCCAGGTCCCACACCTGAACTTGGGACTGTGCAGGTGGATGGGACCTGTGGTCTGTCTCTCTCTCTATTTAAAATTTTACCAACATGAGGAAAAGTGAGAAAAAGCAGAGCAATCCTGTGAACACTAAATCACCCAAGGGGATCAGAGTGGCATCTTGGAATGTGAGTAGTTTGAAGGGTGGAGTGAGGAAAGTGGTTGAGGCCATGAGTAGGAGGTGAGTGGATGTTGGCTGGGGAGGATCAGCCAAAATAATTGCTGGGAGGGATTGTACATATAAGCTATATTTTGGCAGGGAAGTGCAGATGGATATGGTGGTGTGGGTGTGCTGGTTAAGGAAAAATGTGTGGAATATGTCATGAATGTATTGAAGGTGAATGAAAGGATTAATAGTGAAAATTTTTGTTTGGGTGGCTCATGGTTTCATTTATATCAGCTTATGCACACAGGATGGTTTTGGTGATGTAGAAAAAGATGATTACAGGATGACATGATACTTGTAGTAAGTAGTATGGGGGATGATGAGGTTGTAGCTTTGGGAGGGAACTTAAATGGTCATGTGGGTGAAGCAGCTCAAGGATATGAAGGGGTACATGGGGGATGCATATATGGTACAAGGAATGTGGAAGAGGAAACGATACTCTGATTTGAGGAGGCAGTGAACATGATTGTGTGCAACACACATTTCAGGAAAAGAGAGAGTTGGCAGATTACATGTGAGTCTGGGGGAAACATTAGCCATACTGGCTACTTCCTGGTCAGGAGGGCTGATAGGAGGTTGGTGAGGGATGTTAAATTTATAGGGAGCAAAGAGTGTGTGCAGCAGTACAAATTACTTATATGTGACATAGTGCCTAAGGAGCAGATGGTGAAGAAGAGGGCCTTTGCCTAGGAGGAAAATGAGGAGAAAGGTGAAAAGATTAGTAAGAGACAGTAAGAAGAGAGTGGATGAGGAATTTGGAAGGAATTTGAGTGCAAAGTAGAAAATGTACCAGAAAGAGGTAAAGAGAGTTTGACAGGGTGCCAACAAAGTTAGTGGGGGTGTGAAAGATAAAAAAGGTAGATTACTAGTGGAGAAAGGAGAAAAAGTGAACAGATGGAGAGAACACTTTAACGAATTGTTGAACATAGAGAATGAAAGTAATGCAAGTATAAGTGGTTTGGGAATGGTTGGGAGAAGGAGGGTTATGAGAAGAGAGGAAGAAATCAGTAGGATGGAAGTGGTGGAAGCAATGAAGAAAGTTAAAACGGGGAGAGCCCCAGGAATTGATGGAGTGTGTGGTGAAATGCTGAAGCATGGGGGAGAGATAGTAATAGAATGGATGTGGAAGGTGTGCAGATTGGCCTGGGAGGAAGGTAGAGTCCCGGAGGATTGGAAGTCTGGTATAATTATTCCTCTGTACAAAGGAAAAGGGGAAAAAGAAGTGTGTGGTAATCATAGGGGTATTTGTCTTCTTAGTGTAGTAGGAAAAGTATGTGGTAGGATACTTATTGACAGAGTTAGGGAAATAACAGAGGAATTAGTTGGAGAAGAACAGGGAGGTTTTAGGAAGGGAAGAAGCTGTGTAGATCAGATATTCATTCTTCGATCTTTAGTGGAAAAGTTTCTGGAGAAGGGAAAGAAGCTGTATGCAGCCTTCATGGATTTGGAGAAAGCATATGACAGGGTGGATAGACAAGGATTGTGGAAAGTATTAAGAATATATGGAGTAGATGGGAAGTTGCTGAAGGCAGTGAAGAGTATGTATAAGGGTGCTAAGGCTGCAGTGCGTGTGGATGGCAAACTGAGTGAATCTTTCCATTTGAAGGTTGGATTGAAACAAGGATGTGTCATGTCACCATGGTTGTTCAATCTGTACATGGATGGGGTTATAAAAGAGATACAAGGTCGGGCAGTGGATGCTGGAGCAGCCCTAGTGAGAGAGGGCAATGTTTGGAAACTCCCTGTACTGTAGTTTGCAGATGATACTGTGTTGTTGAGTGAAGATGAAGGGGAGCTGCAAGGCTTGGTAGATGAGTTTGGGAGAGTGTGTAAGAAACGGAATCTAAAGGTGAATCTAGGGAAGAGTAAAGTGATGGTCTTCGAGAGAAGTGAAGCCAGTGAATGTACAGTGAGATTGGATGGGGAGGATATGGAGAATGTGAGTGCATTTAAGTACTTGGGTAGTGTGATGAGTAAGGATGGAAGTCTGGAGGGTGAAGTGCTTGAAAGGGTGCAGCAGGGAAGGAAGGTTGCTGGTTCGTTGAAAGCAGTGATAAGAAACAGGGAGGTGAGCATGGAAGTGAAAAAGTTGTTACATGACAGTATTGTGATACCAACTCTAACATATGGAAGTGAAGCTTGGACCCTGTTGGAAGGACAGAAGTCAAGAGTGAGAGCAATGGAAATGAGTTAATTGAGAGGAGCATGTGGAGTCACATGGAGAGACAGACTAATAAATGAGGAAGTGAAGGAGTGTTGTGGTGTGGATGTGGACGTGATAGGAAGCGTTAGGAGAGTGAACGACTGACAAGGAGAGTGTATGTGAGTGAGGTGGGGGGGGGAGGGAGGGCGAGGCCGAGGATGAGATGGAGAGATGGAGTGGAGAGGTACATGAGAGAGGGGGGTGTGAGTTGGGAATGGGGTAGTGAAATGGCAGGGGACAGAGCGACATGGAGGCGATTTGTTTGTGTCCACCCCGTGCGGGATTGAGGCGTCTGGCAATAGATAGATAGAAAAACTACGCTGTAAGGGATGCCTTCTGTAGTGAGATGAATAGAGTGGTGGCTGAACAGGCTTCTGTAGTGAGATGAATAGAGTGGTGGCTGAACAGGGAGCTGTTGACAGGTGTTAATGAACTGTACAGAGCTCTCAAGAACAATCTGCTGAGAGTTAGAGATTCAGTGTGTGGATGGACAAGCCCCCCCCCTCCCCAAGACATAAGGCAACATGGTGGTGGGAGGAGAGTGCAGAAGCTGCAGTTAAGAAGAAAAGAAGGCCCTCCCAGGAAAGGAAAAGGGATGATAACAAAGAGGATTACATGGCAGCCAAGTGTAAGGCAAGATAAGAGGTATACAGGGCAAAATTTGAGCCTCACAGACTTTTACTGGATAACCTAAATAACATTGAATGGAGGAATGTTATCTAAGGTGGCAAATCAGAAGAAGAGGAAGAGCAGGGGTATCATAGGTGAGCAGTGTGTGATGAATGGTGATGGAAAGGTAATGGTAAACAGCGAGGATATTAAAGATGCTGGGAGAGTGAGCATTATAACTGCTTACCGAATGAGTTTGACTGGAACAGGGAAGGTTTGTTATGAGTGGATCCAGTGTTTGGCCCTTGGCCTTTGACTTGGCTACTACTGTGAGCAGGGCAATAGACAGGATGCAGTTGGGGAAGGCAACAGCTGTGTCTGGGTTGACTGCTGAAATGCTGAAGGTGCCATGAGATGTAGGAGTGGGGTTAGTTACTGATTTAATAAAAGATTATACTCTATATGAGTGTGTTGTTCTAGATGACTGGCTAAATAGTGTGATTGTAAATGCATACAAGTGGAAGGGAGATGGCCTGAAAAGAGGAAATTATAGAGGGATAATACTTTTGGGCCAGATAATGAAGGTAATGGCGAGAGTTCTAGAAGGTATGATTAGAGAAAGAGCGAATATTGATGAGATGCAGCTTGGGTTTATGCCATGTAAAGGGACCACTGCTGCCATATTCATTGTTCGACAGCTTCAGGAAAAATATATAGGAAAAAAAGGAACTGTACTGTACATTGTCTCTCTTGGTTTGGAGAACATCTTTAACAGAGTCACTAGGGAGTTGGTGCAGTGGGCAATGAGAAAGCTTGGGACCAAGGAGTGGCTGGTTATAGTGGTTATGGCTATGTATGTGGTGTTCACACCTAGGTGAGAGTGAATGGAGATTTGAATGGCAAGTTTTCCATGTATGCTGGCATGCATCAGTCTTGATCCCTTATTGTTTATCATGGTTCTTTAAGCTTTCTCACATGACTTCAGATATGGACCCCCATAGGAAATGTTGTATGCTGATGATTTGTTGTTGATTGCAGAGAATGAAAAGGAGATGGAGGAAAGATTTAGGAAGTGGAGAGATGGTATGTGGCTCAATGGCTTGGGAGTAGATGCAGATAAAATAAAAGTGATGGTATTTAGGGCTGGTGGCAGTACTATCAAAGATTAGGGAGAATGGCCATGTGGGGTTTGCCACAAGGGCATGGGAAGTAATTCCATATCTTGTGCAGTATTTGTGATAAGTGGGTGCATAAGAGATGTTGTGGTATTAGATGTAGATTGTGAGATAATGCTGAGTTTGTGTGTGTGGTGTGTCAGGGAGAGTATGTTGAGATCATCAGGCCTGAAAGAAGATCTTGCTGGTGAGTCTCCTGAGTGTGTGGAAGAGTTTGTTACTTGGGAGACATGTTATGTTCTGGAGGTGGGCCTGAAGCTAGTTCTGTGGCTAGAGTGAGAGGTGGTTCAGAGCACTGTTGCCACTCTTGACATTGAGAGGGTTTTCCCTTTGTGCTATGGGATTTTTTGTATGTGGCATGTTAGGAGTGTAATTTTGTTTGGTAGTAAGACCTGGACAGTAAAGAAAGAGGATATTCATTGGCTCAAATGTGCAGAAATGACAATGATTAGGTGGATGTGTAGTGCATCCTTGAATGTGAGGCCTGGGGGGGCTAGGTTTAGGATGGAAAAGTTGGTAGAAAGGATGAGACTGGAGTGTATTGGTGCTGTGATGAGGAGGGGTAGATTGAGATGGTTTGGGGATGTGGAGAGGATGGGGGATAACAATAGGCAGCAGAAAGTGAGAAATGTGGATGTTAAGGGTAGGGTTGCAAGAGTCTATCTATCTATCTATTGCCAGACGCCTTGATCCCGATCGGGGTGGCCACAAACGAATCGCCTCCATGTCACTCTGTCCCCTGCCATTTCACTACCACGCTCCCAACTCACACCCCCCTTTCTCATACACCTCTCCACTCCATCCCTTCATCTCATCCTCGGCCTCCCCCTCCCTCTCGCCCCCTCCACCTCACTCACATACACTCTCCTCGTTAGTCTTTCACTCTCCATCCTCTCCACATGCCCAAACCTCCTTAACGTGTTTCTCCTAACGCTTCCCATCACGTCCTCAACCACACCACAACGCTCCTTCACTTCCTCATTTGTTAGTCTGTCTCTCCATGTGACTCCACATGCTCCTCTCAAATAACTCATTTCCACTGCTCTCACTCTTGACTTCTGTCCTTCCAACAGGGTCCAAGCTTCACTTCCATATGTCAGAGTTGGTATCACAATACTGTCATGTAACAACTTTTTCACTTCCATGCTCACCTCCCTGTTTGTTATCACTGCTTTCAACGAACCAGCAACCTTCCTTCCCTGCTGCACCCTTTCGAGCACTTCACCCTCCAGACTTCCATCCTTACTCATCACACTGCCCAAGTACTTAAATTCACTCACATTCTCCATATCCTTCCCATCCAATCTCACTGTACATTAACTGGCTTCACTTCTCTGAAAAAGACCTGGGATGAGGTCATGGAGTGTGACCTCAGGGATAAGGGACTGAGTAGGGAGGCCACCAGAGATCAAGCAGCATGAAGAGCCACCATTAGATGACCAAGGCCAATGCATGCAGTCACATTGGAGCCTTTATAAACAAATCAAAATGAAACAACCTAACCCTGACTTCTCTGACCACACACACAACCTAGCCTTTCTTTCTCTGATCTCACCCAGAACATAACCCTACTTACTCTGGGCTCAGAAAGAACCTACCCTACTTTGGCCAGCCTCACATAGAGCCTAACCTTACTTTCTCCATTGAATTAAATATAATTATATAACAGACATTCTTGGAACCTTTCTCGCATTATATCCCAACCTTACAGAACATTTTTAGCACCAAACACATATGCATGCTTAAACTTAATTGCAAGTTACAGCTATTCCTGGAATTAGACAGACATGGTCTATCTGTGATTGTTTAGTTATTTCCAGTTACTTTCTTGATACAGTGATCATTCCTTTCATTGCAGGTTTGACAAAAGCATAAAATTCTGTCGGAGATTATATCCTCATCTTCACCATACTCCAACACTCTTTCTTGCCAAGATGAAAAAACTGAGATGTGGCCGAGTAACTGGAGCCAAAGTTGTCCAGCCACTGTAATTAGTAAGTGTTAAAATACTTAATGGGTTTACACCAGAATGGACTTGATTATTGATCTGTTACATGACTCAGAATCAAAAGTACAGAATCTCTGGATGAAGAGGATTTAATTTTTTATAGAACCTCAGGGCTTTTTCTTTTTTTGTAACTGTTTTACAACCTTGGTGATCCCTCATGAATGTCTTACTTTCTGAATCATATGTCTTTGTTGTTAAGTTTTATCTCAGTTTTGAAAGGAGGAGGAATTCAAGTTGTTCTCTAAAGTTTTGGGCAATGAGGAGTTGAAACTGGAGACAAATCAATAACTATAGAAAGCAGCAGCAGCAGCAGCAGCTGCCAAAAAGACAGAAACAGCAGAAAAAGCATTGACAGATAAAGGCACAACAGAAATGGAGCAGTGACAGTAGAGAAGAAAACTGAATAGAGACAGCAGAAAAGAAACAGTACCAGAAAAAGAAAAGAAGCAGTGGCAGAAAAAGAAAAGAAATAATAGCATCAGAGGAAATGGTCTAGTGGTAGTAGAAAATGGACACAAAGAAAGGAAGAGGAGCAGTAGCAGTAAAGAACAAGAGCAGTAGCAACTGAAAATTAACAGAAGTAGAAGTATCTGTAATTGAGTAGCAGGTGTTGTTGTTGCTCAGCTGTGGTCTGTCTTATTGTGCAGACCCATCAACTGTAGGTAAGCATCCACTCCTTTGAGGTTGTCAGTGTGGCATGTGCTGTGCAATACTCAAGTATGTGTGTTATGCTCTGTGGGCCTGTTCTACATGCTGGGCAAGTGTCATCTGTGATTTCACCCAACCCATGTCTAAGCTGGTAGCTGTAGAGGGCTGGGTAATGTCCTCTAAGACTAGCCAAGTGAACTCAATCATCTCTGTAGATGGATACCTCTGTTGGGTGAATGTCAGGAAGGGGACTTCTAGTTTGGTGTTATGGTCAAAGTGTTGTATTTCCCTGCACGTGAAGGAAGTACACAGGTGTGTCTTCACTGCTAGAGTTGGAATATCTGGAGGTGGAATATTGTTATTGAAGGTTTGGTAATGTTTGTATGGTAATTGTAATGCAGGTATGTGCCTGTATGTGTTGTGTATCTGTTTCATGTAATGACAGGGATGTTGTGTATTGGTACAGGCTGCTTCATAGAATTATTTACCCCTCATATCAAGGTAGCCTTTTAAAGGGAGGACTCTAGTTTCAGCATATAACTGGGCAGTGGGAGTGGTTTTGATGTAGCCAGTGGTGATGTGTAGGACATTGTTCTGTATGATTTGCAAGGTGTTGCAGTGGGTACTAGATAGAATATTCTGGTTAACTTTCAATAATAACTTTAACAAGTCTTCATCCATTCCCCCATTAAAATCTTTAGATGGCAACATTACAAATGACCCATGTGGGAAAACAAATATCTTTTACAGTACATTTGCCAGAAACTCTACCATAGAGGAAGTCAGCCAGAACGTCCCAGTACTAGAACTTGACTCTCCCGAAATTGTTCCACTTAAAATACAGAAAAGATACGTAAAATCCATCTTAGACAATTTACCAATCAACATAGATCCAGGCCCAGAGGGAATTCCTCCAAGTATTTTGAAAAGTGTTCCCCAGAACTTGCCTCTGTTCAAGCCAAATTATTCAGACTATGCATACGTACTTCCTCATTCCCTAATTCATGGAAAGAAGCCAATATCCACCCAGTTTCAAAGAAAGGAAGTTCCTCTGACCCCTCTGATTACAGACCAATAGCTGTCACATCTTCTTTTGGTAAAGTATTTGAAATTTTGATTAATAAGCATATAGTTACACATCTTAAATCCAACAGCTTAACACTTTCCCGTCAGGGGGTGCGCGTAAATTTTGGCTGTGGCAGGTAACTCTTGCTCAAGAGCTTTCAGAACAGTTGTGTAGAGATACTGTATTTTACTATTAATGCTTGTAGGGAAGTTACTGTTCATCATAGAATGGCCAATTTGGTCTCATTTTGAAGATGAAGAGTTTTGCTCTATTATACATTGTTCAGAAAGGCAATATATACAAAGTATAATGCTAAAAAGCAAGTAGAAGTTAGCTGACATGCTAAAGTTTTACATATTCCTTTAAAAGAATATTTTTCCAACAATGCATTATTTACTGCATTTTCTTTAGTAATAACACCGTCAATATACAAGAGAAAAAGCAACATAAATGTTTCTGTTTTGGCGTGCTCATGTGAACTTTGGATGTAGTAATGTTTTACCTTCACATGAACTTTGGTTGCTTCATTACTTAGAATAAATATCCTTTCCAATAATGCATTATATAGACTGTGGTGCTGGAGGAGGATGCAGTGTTTACTACTTCCGGGAACCACCCCACGCCTACAGGGTGTGGCCGTAGGTGGTGGCGTCCAATACTTCTTTTTGGTATGATATCATTGAAAACAATCATTCTGTATGCAAAGAGGCACTTTGCAGACGTTATACTGATAGCTGGTTTCATGACGAAGGCCACGTCTGTAACACACCCTGCATCGTTTGAGTTTTTTGTGGCCCGTGCATTTCTCGCTGGAGTGTATCTTACATCTTGCACTTAACCTCTCAGGAGGATCAACGATCCTGGGCCTTTTCGCAGAAGGTGGATGTGCATGTTGAGGCTCTGGGTCCTCCTCCTTCTCAGAAGACAGAGTATCAGGAGTAGCAGCAGAAGTACTGGGGCTGCCAGCAGGAGCAGCAGGGATGTTAGCAGCAGCATGAGGATAGTCAAACCTTTCCTTGAGAGGTAGAGGTGGAGCATGAGGAATGTCATTTCCTTCTGATGGCAACTTATCAGGATTAAAGTCGATGAGGGCATCGTAGGCTATTTCATGAAACTGCAGAAGTGTCAGCTGCTTCCCACTTGGACAGTACTTATTGTAGAGGACATGGGCATTATGCAACATCATATGAATGAAGTACAGCATCACCTTCTTCGTCCACTTCATTGTCTTGCGCGTGAAGCTATAATATTTTATCATTTGATCAAATCGATCAACTCCATGCATATATTTCACATACTGACGTATTGCAATAGGTCGTTGCAAGGTGGTGACCTGCAACTGTGACCTGCCATCCTTCCTAATCCTCTGTGATGTACATACTCCTCTGTTTCTGCTCCCACAAGGTTGGTGATGAGTGATATTAGCCTTGTGTCGAATGATGAAGGTATTGTTTTTTCTGCGATAATGCAAAATACCCTGCTTGACACTTAAGTAAAAGTATTGTTACACTGACAAAATATTGCTCAAAGTACAAGTGGAAGTACCCAAAGTTAAATGTACTCAAGTAAAAGTAAAAAAGTACCTTGTTCATGAAGTACTCAAATAGTGAAAGTAAAAAGTAACTATTAAATTGTCTATTGTCTCAGAGATTATATACAAATTATCTATTTAGATAGAGATCTATCTATCTATCTATCATCCAACCCTGTGTCGCCCCATGAGGAGCGTAGGAACCTGGGGCTGGGCAAGTTGGTCCTGACATTTAAGATGGGAGTGACCAGCCTCACTCATCCCTGAGTGGCATTATGTGAACAGTAAACCCCAGCCTCCCCTTGGATATATAAACCTTCACCAGCTCAGTCCGAATGGAGCACTGTAATTACCCACTAAACCACCAGGTGCCAAAAATTGGTTATATGGTTACCACCCAGCATAGTAAATGGTTTCCTGGTGTACAGGAAACCATTTGGCTTGTCACTCAGTGTAGAGTCACCCACAGGCAGAAGGAAGAGGAAAGAAAGACAAGAGGGAGTGTAAAGTCACCAATAGGCAGAAGGACGAGGAAAGAATGAAGGAAGGAAAGAAAGATAGAGGAGGATGGAAGAAAAGAAGGATGGGGGAGCGGAAAGGGCAGACATCCGACAGCAGCACTACATTTTTTTTTTTTTTTTTACGTAGTAAAAGTAGAGATACAGCCTTAATTTTTGGCAGCAAGATGGCTGATGACCGATAGCATCAGAGGAAATTTTTTTTCAGAAAATCATCGTTTTTAAAAAAATTTTCACCGATGGCATCAGAGGAAATTTTTTCAGAAAATCATCATTTTTTCCATTTTTTCACGAGAAGCCCCACTTAACTCACCGAGTCCCACCAACGTATGATGCATGTCACTACTTTTTTCCGTGGACAGACCCACCAACGTGCATCGTACATCAGTCAGTTGCAAGGCCCGTTGTTTGTACATTTTTCAAGATTCATGTGTGATTTTTGGTAGGCATATGTGGGAGACCTTCCTCTACCTGCTTTCAAGTGGGGATACTGCCTGGTCCCACCTGACACTCCCCTCCCCCCCTCACCCCCACACTTGGCAGTTCACCTGTAAGCAGTAACCTGGCCAGTAAAGATATGTTGCCCCACGGTCTCTCCAGTGACGAAATTCACAGTGAAAGTGATTCCTGAGGTGGAGGACAAAGAAGCTAGAGGGAGAAACAAACAGAAGTGATGAGGTGGTAATGTCGTAAAGGAAGGTGCCACATGCTGGGGTTTTGGGTGAGTGAAAAATTCTTTCATTGCCTATATTATTGTGTGAAAACCAATATAGACTTGTACTACACATAAACTCGTACCAAATAAATAAATAAATACGTAATTTAAAGTGGCTTGAATTAGTTAACCCTTCCATAGTTCATTTTCTTTAGCCAGGTACCCTGAGAAAGAAGGAAAACATAAGGCTGACTGACACCTGTAGCAACATTTATAAGCTCAGGAGGGCGATTTCTCTATGAATTTTCGATGTTTCTCACCAAAAGCAGAGGTTTGAGCAAAAAAAAAAAAAAAAAAAATGAAAATCGGTCAGGTTCTGAGGGTGTGTTGGGTAAAAAATTGGTTGGGACTGGACGGGTTAACTTTATGCAATATCCGTATGAACTGAAATCGGTTTGAACTGTGACTCGTAGACTACCTCAGTTTCCAATAATAATTTGCTAGCATCGTTAAAGTCGCAAGGTCTGGGCCTATCAAGTAAATGTTAACTTTTTGTCAAACTTGAAAACTGATTTCACAATATATGATAACCTTCCAACATACCTCCTTTCCACAATATATCAGCAACTTAATAAAACAACTGTGTAAGCAGACTTACAATGAGGTCTTACTGTATTAATTATTGTACCTATAATCACTATATAGAGGCTACATCTACAGTGAAGAATTGCTATATGCAGTCACCTCTGTGATTTTGGATGCACACAGCAAACATTGCAGCTTCACAGATTTTCCCACAGTCTTCTTGTATTTAAACAAAGATTCCAAGTATGGCCAAGGGTGGGAATCACCACTGTCTATTAATGGTTGAGGAAGTCATAGTGTGATGGTGGCTACAGCAACAACGTAAACAACTGAAGGTGGGGCTGCGGGAGGGACGAAAGAGTGGCTGTATCGCTTGAGCAACATGAAAGGACACATATGATTGGCCCAGACATGAATACACAGTTGTGATTGGTCAGCTTCCGTCTTTGCATTGTTCTACGTCCTGTAATAGGCTGAAAATCGATTCCTGAGTTTGAGATGTAACAAGTAATGACTTCTGCGTTTTGTTATTGTAGTGAAGTAAAAGTAATAGAAAACAATACTTAAGTAAAAGTGAAAATATTGAAAATGTTAAGTACTTTTTAAAAAGTATATACCAAAAAAAGTTACTTAAGTACAGTACTCAAGTATTTGTGCTTCTTTGCAACACTGGATAATGCAAAGTGTTGCAAGGTACCTTCTTCTTTGACAAGGCTTCAGCACCCTTGGAGCCCTTCGAGCTAGTCGCAGGGTGCCACTGGCATTAATTCCTGGCAGCCTTACTGCACAGCTACAACCTCTAGACAGCAGCATCAACAAGTCATTTAAAATTAACATGTGGGAGGCATGGAATAGATGGATGTCAACAGAGGGGAATTATGAAGTGACGCCAACTGGAAGGGTGAAGCTTCCATCGGTATCTCAAGTGTATGAATGGGTGCTGAAGTGGTGGCAGTGTAATAATGGTTTTTTGTGTACTACGTTATAAATTAATAATTCCTCCGCTTAAGCCACCTATGTAGGGGCGCAACTTTGACTGAATGAATTTATTTGTTGTTTACTGTTTACTGCCAGAGAAGATATCCTAGAGTTATTAAAGAAGGCCTCATTAATTAATTACCTCTAGGAAGAAATAACTACAGGTAGTAGTAGAATTAATTTGGTATGCTGCCACCACCCAGCGATTGCCAGGAAAAAAAAAAATAAAAGATATTAGTCCCGTACAATGAAAGAGGGGACAATGAGGCCTAGGACAGTAAACAGGGTAGCGTGAGAAAAATATATGAGAGCATGGATTTTATAGATAGTAACATGCCTTGCGGGCCAATCAACCTCATAATCAACTTCCCAGAGGATTTATACCAAACACATACGAAAGTATAATTAACTATATTACTAACCTTAATATACATAAAATGAAATAACCTACGAACAAGAAATAGTTTCTAGAACATAATAATACTTCAGTCTCTGATACCACCAGTTTATCTGAGAGAATTAATACTCTCTTCTCCACAGATTATAAATCAACGGACTCACATATCACGGTACCAAGTAATTATATGAGAGAATATCACCACAGAAGTACCTTGGGCTTTACACTCAACAAGATGTTGATTATACTGCTCACAAAAGAATTACTCGCCCAATACATACATACATTAAGAATACACTCAACTCGACCTCTTAACTTGACACGAGGTTCACAAGTGAAATAGAAAATTACAACTCAGGAGAGACTTACATAACCCATGGTCTCAAAAGGACTCGTAGTATTTCCCAGGTTTACAACTTGTTACACAGTTTACTCTATATTTAATATAATCACCCCAATTTTCCATGGGTTTTCACAATATGACATATCTATGTAAATTAACAGATGCCCAAGAATATTTTTATATATATGACACAGCACTAGCAATACCCCGCATGATAGAGAAATACAACACTCCATATCTCACCAGAATATTACACTTTATGAATTAAGGCTTTACTAAGTGGACCATACGACATCATATTCAACAACTATGTATAAGAAATGAACTAAGTGGAATTGTGTAAGGGCATTGGCAATTAGGACTGCGAGACTTTTCGCAGACGAACAGCCAGACTCCGAGACTCCACACCAAATGTGGAACGTCCGTCTACTATGAAATCACAGCTCGAAGTCATATAAAAGTATTGGAAAATATTATCAGACAGTTTACTTTATATATAATTAGAATGAAAACTAATTATTGTGACGTATGGGGGGAAATACAGTGAATTTCCTCTAGACCGTACCTGTGGAACGTCCGTCTACTATGAAATCACAGCTCGAAGTGACGGCTTGCGGCAAGGACGCTCCGGGAATCCCGCGATGTTCTTACAAACGGTTCTGGCTTCGACTTATTACTCCACAGTCAACTTATTATACAATCATCAAGGAACTTACAACAAGGAATTTTCACTCTCCTCTACTTAGACAAAATTACTTATGATGATTTAAATTTTGTGGCAGTAACATAGGTCTAACAGTTTAAACAATGCCTAAACTCACGCATACAGTTAATTATTCTTTGTGTCGCATTGGTTCTGGCCTACGTGATCTGGCGACAGTGAAAAATTTTGCGGCTAACTATGACCATAATCAATAATCAGACTTTACCTAAGCTCTTAGACATTATTATTTAGTACAACAAGATGACAAACACAGACTCAGCTACAAAATTCTGAATTCCAAGTGTAAATACAACTCATCGCAAATTTTAATCTCGAACCAACTCTCTTCGCCTCTTTATCAAAAACAGACATGAATTTGCACGTCCAACCCGCTCCACACGGTCTGACATGTTAACAATATTACTCTCCTACTACACTTTAACTAAGACCAAGCCCAAGAAAAGAATTACAAGGTCCACTTCCCATACATTGCATCATCTAAACAGGGTCCAGAACTACACTTACACCATACATAAACTAATGTAATTACACTTATATCACTTACACTATACTTACACTAACTTATATTACACTTATATTACTTATATTATACTTATGTTACATACAAAATTACAGCACTACAGCAGGACATTAAAACAAGTTATTTTCAAATCTTTCAAAAAAATGTGGTATAAACAATGCAATAGATGGTACTGAGGATCATTTACTGAATGAGAGTGACAGTGAAACAGACAGTGATGATGTTGGTGGTGATGGCACTTCCAGTGATGCTTCAGGACATGGGGATGTATCTAGTAGTGATGAATTCACAGGATTTGAAGATGAATGAAATTATTTTCACCATATCAGTAATATGCAGTTTTAGGTGATCAATGATGACAGATGCAACCATGGTAATTTTAGGATCAGTAGTGCTGTACACCTTTACTCTTTCACTGACCTTGGTATTTTTTGGATGAAAAAATTGCTTGAGATGTTTATTACCCGTAAGTGATGATATTTATTTGTGTTAGTACTGATACTGTACAATCAAATATATTTTGAAATTTTTGACAGATAATAAGGTGACTGGGTACTCCAAAACTGGCTGATGTAAATAAGTTAGAGACGAGCAAATGTTGCGTGTGGTGTGTACATGTATGCATGTATCTTAGCAACTGGGTGGCAGCAGTATTACTAAGGCATAACAATGGATGTTTTCACCATACTCGATATGTTTTGAAATGAATGTCTGTTTTTAGTAAAGTCTGATCAGTTAAGTACATATGCACTTTTAATTGTTGATGCTGTGAGGCAAACAGCTAACAGTGAGGGAGTGATACCGAAAGAAGAGGGTACTGGGAGGTAACAGTGTTATTAAGATGTAACAGTGGATGTTTTCACCATACTCAGCATGTTTTGAGATGAATGTCTGTTTTTAGTAAATTCTTATCAGGTAAGTACATATCGTTATACACTTTTAATTGTTGATGCTGTGAGGCAAACATAGCTGACAGTGAGGGAGTGATACTGAGAGAAGAGGGTAGAGCCAGCTGTCTACCCTGTTCCCAAACAGCCTAGCTGTATTGAACTTCAGTTGTAAAATATTGTAAGATTTTTGGTTAGTGTGTATTTACAAGTGCTACATTTTTATGTTACTGTATTTGTGGAGATATTTAGAGATTAATGACAGTGCATAATTAGTGATGGTAGTAGTCTCATGTGACATGAGTCGAGATAATGTGGGGAAGATCCTGTAACACCAGAGGTGTGGAGTATGATGGGGTACTTTCAGGGATAAATGAACTGTTGTCAACATTCATTGTACTTGAAATTGTATCATAGTGTTGTCTGTGATTTTCATCAGTATACAAGCAATTGATTTGGAGATAAAGTTTATTTCTACTTTTAATGGCCCTTATATTTTCAGAAATAAATGAAAGAACAGATTTTATCGAGTTCATTTGTGGTTTTAAATTCATAGGATTTTTAAAATAGCATTTATCTTTATATAACATTTCGTTTCCATTTTTGAAGGCTCCAACATGCTTGCATGTGTCAGCCTTGGTCACATATTAGCAGCTTTCCATGCTGTGCGATCTATGGCAGCCTCCCTGTTCAGTCCCTTAACCCTGAGGTCACCCTTAATGACCTCGTCCCACGTCTTTCTCGGTGTACCCCCCCCCCCCAATATTAACACTTCTCACCTTCTGCACCCAGTTATCATCCCCCATCCTCTCCACATGCCCAAACCATCTCAGTCTACCTCTCCTTGTCACAACACCAATACACTCCAGTCCATTGTAAACCCAGCCCCCCCAGGTCTTTCCCGCAGGGGCGCTCTGCACATCCACATAATTATTGTCATTTCTGTATGTTTGAGCCTGCGAATATCCTCTTCCTTTACTGCCCAGGTCTCACTACCATACAGCATCACACTCCTAACACATGCTGTATACAAAGATCCCTTAGTACGTAGGGAGAGTCCTCTCAGTGTCAGGAGAGGCAACAGCTCCCCGAACTTCTTCCAACCACTTCTCACCCTACCTGCTGCCACAGAGCCAACACCAACCCCACCTCCAGCACAGAACATGTTTCCCAAATAACAAAACTCTTCCACACACTCAAGAGACTCACCCGGAAGTTCAATCCTTTCACACTTGACAATCTCCACTTGCACTACCCAACACGCCGCACAGATAAAATCAGCATCATCTCTCAGTCTACCTCTGATGCCACTACATCCTTTGTGCACCCATTTATCACAGACACTGCACACGATGGAATTACTTCCCACACGCTTGTGGCAAATTGCACATGGCCACTCTCCCTCTTCTTTGACTGTACTGCCACCAACCCTAGATATCATCACTTTTGTTTTATCTGCATTTACCCCAAAGCCCTTGTGCCTCATACCATCTGTCCACTTCCTAAGTCTTTCCTCCCTTTCATTCTCTGCAATCAACACCAAATCATCAGCATACAACATCTTCCAAGGGAGTCCATTTCTGAAGTCATGTGAGGGGGCTTCAAGTACTATGATAAACAACAGGGGACTCAAAACTGACCCCTGATGCACACCGACATTCACGGAAAACTCATCACTCAAATCTCCATTCACTCTTACTTGGGTGCGAGCACCCACATAAATGGCCATAACCACCCTAACCAGCCACTCCTCCAACCCAAGCTTTCTCATTACCCACTTCACTAACTCTCTAGGGACTCTATCAAAGGCCTTTTCCAAATCAATAAAAACAAAGTACAGTTCTCTTTTCTTTCCAATATATTTTTCCTGAAGCTGTCAAACAATGAATATGGCATCAGTGGTCCCCCCGCCTGACATAAACCCAAACTGCATCTCATCAATATTCACTCTGTCTCTAATCATACCTTCTAGAACTCTCTCCATTACCTTCATTATCTGATCTAAAAGCTTAATATCTCTATAATTTCCTCTTTCTAGGGAATCACCCTTCCTGTTATGCTACGTATTTGTGGGTCAGTTTCTTGTCCTTCAAATACGCAGGCTTCAGCGGGTTCCTATTCTACACTGTGTCGGCAATTCTAAGGAAAGGACTGGACACAAAAACAAGGCAGTGACTGTTACACACACATGTATTACAAATATCTTCCCAGAAATAATAATACATCAATAAATACACTAGATGCTGGGTTGGCCGGGGATGGGTTAACACAAGGTTTTACTTGACTGGAAATCTGTCACTATACCGGCTTAGGGAAAGTATGGTAATATTTACCCAGCACTTATGGCACATAAAATACACTTATGATTCAGGACACAGGCATGAATTTACTACAATTTCCCAATCTCGTATAGCACTGGACGGCACTGATACACAAATTACGTTAGCACCTGTGTCAGTAGACACTTACCTGGCCGGAAGTCTATCTCGAATGGAATCTACCATGCAGTGATCACTGAAGGGGGGCCTACTGTATTCTAGCGGGACATTTGGAGATGGCTAGACATACGATAACTGGGGCGGGTGGAGGTTTAATACACAAGGGGGAGGCACGATTGGAATAATATCCTTTCCTTCTGTTAGTCACTGTGGTGTATCACTTGTGTGCCTGTGCACTAGGGAGGGAGAGTTTTAATAAACAAGGGAATGTCACAATAGACAATATTATTGTTCTGTTAGTCACTGTGGTGTTCCGTTTACTGGGAGATGCACGGGACTTCACTCAGGATATAAATTAGGCCAAAGTTACTCCTGTATTGGGCTCGTCCAATCTTACACTCGGGGCTCCTGGTCACTTCATCACTAGAATATACTATAAGGAATCACTCGCATGGTATAAACTAATGTCCACATATATCTGGGTCTAGAAGGCACACACACAGTAAAGTCCACTCTTTTCACTAACACTGGTGGGCCGCAGGTTGATTCCTCCATCCGGAGGAAAGACAGAGTGACGCTCCCTGGGCGGGGCCCCACACGTAATCGTGGGGCTAAGGGCTTGGCCCGAAGAGAGCCAGGAGACGGGCCTGATGTCGAGTCCGGGAGAGACTCGAGAGGTCCCGCCCACAGCTAAGTCGCACCCTGGTGTTCAAGGCAACTCCCGGGGTGACTGAGGACCCAGGGTACTGGAACCTGGGATGGCTGGGCTGCAGCAACGGCTGGAGGGTGGCATCGCCGTCAGGGTCGTCACACAGGAACTTCGGGCCGGGGGAGTAGTGGACAGGCCCCAATTTCGGCTGCTGGGTCTGCTGGGGCTCCGCTACGGCTGCTGTTCACACTGGTGGAGTTGCAGGGAACCAAGGCCTCAGGTGAGGCCTTGGGACGGCTCGGAAGAAGGGTCCTCTCTGGCTGCAGGATCTCCTGTGGGAGAGAAGCGGACTGTGGCCTGCTCTACCTCTGGCCTGATGTGACTAGTGGCCGACGTCATAGTGGCACAGGGGACTACAGCTTCAGTGCGGCTAATGGCCTGCGCTACCTCTGGCTTGACATGACTAGTGGCCGACGTCATAGTGATGCAGGGGGTGTAGCTCTGGTGCGGCTAATGGCCCATACCATGGAGCTAAGAGGACTAGTAGTAGAGGGACGGACTATGGCTGATCCTGCCTCTTACCCAGCATGGCTCGTGGCCAGTACTGCGGTGCAACTCTGGGGGGAACAACTACAGGAGTCAGATGACTTATGGCCAGTCCTATCCTGCAGCAGGGATGCAACTGGGGAACAGACTATGGCTGGTTCTGCCCCGTACACGGTATGACTGTGGCCAATTCCGCTGTGTTGCGTGGAGTTGCAAACTACACCCCTTACCTGGCGAGTGGAATTTCGGCCGGAGACTAGGTGCCAGCGACTGCTACCTTTCCGGGGCATCGGCTGGGAGTAATAAGGGCACCAGGGAGGGATACAGGTACGCCATTCCTGCTCCGAGCCGATCTGTGTCAGCAGCGGACCCCTGGTGGTACTGGGGGGGTTGGTGTTGTCTGCATCAGCCGTCGCGTCATCTGTGGCCTTTACCCCTTACTCCTGTATTTCACCACCCTCCTCTGTAACAAAGTCACAACCCCGTGACTGGAGGTGGTATAGGTTGGTGCTGGCCGTTTGGTGCATCGGTTTGAGGTGGTACAGGAAGGTAATCCAGTGGACGGTTGGTATATTGGCCTGCAGGTGGTGGGAGTTGGCGACACAAAGAGTGGAAGGGTGGTTTGCTTGCTGGAGGAGTCATAGTAAGTGGTGTGTGCTCCGGACGCGATGGTATCGTCCGAAGGTGGGGATCCAAGTGATTCTCGTGATGCGCATGGTGGTGGTGGTGATTTGGAGGTAGTCCGGCGCAGTTTATATTGCCGGTGGAGTGTGGGGGTGGTGTTCCCTTGGGAGTGTGGCGGGGTGGGTTTTTCCATGCGAGATGAGTAGGGAGGATTATTGGGGTGGTGTTGGGGGGTGGGGTGGGCAGCTGGCTGCTAGAGGGCAAAGGGGTGGGCGTAGGTGTGGAGGTGTAGCGGGGTGGTAGGCGTGAGATACGACCAGAACGGGTAGTGGTGGTGGTTAGCCGGGGAGTGTGCGGCGATGGGGAGCGGGGGCAGGCGAAGAGTGAGGTGGTGTGGTGTGGTTGGTTGTCGTGGTTGGTGAGGCAGGGGCTAGGCTGGTTGGTGTGGAATTTCCTACAGGTGAGGGCTGACCACATGGTGTGGGCGGCGTGGCGGTCGCGGGGGAACGTGGTGGTGGGGTGAGTGTAGTGCGTGGGAGTGATGCACGAGTTCTGGGCAGCGAGGAGGTGGTGGAGACCAGCGGGGATGGGGATGGGGAGGAGTAGTAGAGAAAAGGCTCCTTGTGGGGAGTTGGAGGTGTTGGTTTGGCTCAGGTAGTCGGGGAGGGGACGGCAGGGGTGGGGGAGTCCTGGGCGGGGCGGACGTGGCGATCCCTGTAAGTGCGGGAGGTTCCGTTGCAGTCGACAACGACTTGGAAGGGGTTGGGGACAGTGATGGTATAGGGTCCCATGAAGCGAGGGGCAATTTTACTGGGGGTGGGGAGGTGCGCAATGAAAACCTCGTCGCCTGGTTTGTAAGGGTTGGCAGGGGAGGAATTGGTTTGGGTGTCTTGGTGAGCGCGCACATGTTGCAGCTGGCGCTTCAGATGCTGCAGGGAGTCGGTGGTTGGGGAGTGCATGGAGGGTTGAAGGTGCTGTTGGAGAGGGAGGTGAAGGGGTGCCTTTCCAAAAACCAGCTCGTGGGGGGTGATGCCGTCATCACGGGGGCACGCGTTAATTCTCCACTGGACGATTTTGACGTGCACAGGCCACTCTTGATCTTGGTTATTTTGGATGCGGGTCCTGATCTGGTTTAGCAGGGTCCGATGGCTTCTTTCGCATACCCCATTTCCTTGGGGCCAGTAGGGGGAAGAGTGGGAAATGGAGAATCTGAATAGGGTGGATAGTTCCTTCCAGATTTGCACTGTGAACTCTGGGGCATTATCAGAGTGAATGGCCTGGGGAATGGCAAAGAAGGGGAATGGTGCATGAGGGGACCGGCTATGGTGATGGCGGTGTGATCCTTAGCTGGACAAGCGATCAGAAACTTGGAGTAGACATCGACAAATGTAATGATGTATTTGTAGCCGGATCTAGGTGGCAGAGGTCCGACAACGTCGACAGACAATAACTGCCAAGGATTGTGGGCAGAGATCTTGCCGTTAGGACCTGCAGAACGGGTGATGTCCTTTTCTAGGCAGCATGCTCGACACTCCTGAGTGACACGCTGGGTGAGAGTAGTGGGGTTGGGGGCCCAGTAGAGGTCATTGAAGACCTGGGTTAATTTTTTTTTTTACCCAGGTGGATCCCATTGTCTGAGTGGAGGTGGGTGAGGATGCCTATGGCGGAGTCCGGATCCAGGACGATGTGGCCCGATGGTGTAAAGAGTTGGTCCCCTTGCAGGTGGAGTTTTGAAAATAGGTGTTGGGGAATTTAGGGGGGCCAGTCTTGATTCTGCCAGTGCCGGATCAGCTCGGACTGAGGGAGTGGGGATTGTACCAGTAAACGGAAGAGGGCATCGGCGTTGGTATGCAATTTCCCGGGCTGGTAGGGCTACTGAAGAGATTGGTGGTCTGTGATCATGGTGACTCTGGTGCCAGATAGGGAGGCCCTGAAGTAGTCAAGGGCCCAGACACTCGTGCTTAGTAGTGGCGAAATTTCGTTTGGCCGGGTTTAGGGTGCAGCTGGCACAAGCGATGATGTGCTCGCGCCCTTTCTGGACCTGCCTCAAGACGGCGCCTATGGCTACCAGCGAGACGTCGGTGTATAATCTGAAGGGGAGGTCGTAGTTCGGGAAAGCGACGATGGAGGCGGAAACAAGTTTTTCCTTTAAGGTGTCAAACGCTGCTATTCGGTCGTCCCTCCAGACGAATGGTTCGCCTTTCTTAGTGAGGTCGTGGAGTGGTTTTGCAAGGTTGGCGAACCCTTTGATGAACTGCCGGTAATATGACACGAGCCCCAGGAAGGCGCGGACTTGGTAGACGTCCTGTGGAAGGGGCTGGTCGGTGATGGCTCTCAGCTTGTCAGAGTCTGGGAAGATGCCTTTTCCAGACACAATGTGTCCTAGGAAGGCAACAGAGCGGGTGGCTAGGACACACTTAATGGGCTTGAGTTTCAACCTGGCCTGGCATATTCGTTGGTACACCTGTCAGAGGAAGTGCAGGTGATCAGCTAACGTTTTGCTGAAGACAATAACATAGTCGAGGTATGCCAGGCAGACTTCCCAGGTTAGGCCACTGAGGACGGACTCCATGAGGCGGGAGAAGGTGGCCGGGGCATTGCATAGCCCGAAAGGAAGAACATTAAACTGATAATGTTTCCCATTACTTTTGGAAAAGGCTGTTTTCCCTTGATCTCAGGGGTGGACAGGAACCTGCCAGTATCCTGACTGGAGGTCCAGCGTGGAGAACCACGTGGAGAGGGGTAGGGAGTTTAGGGAGTTGTCTATGCGGGGTAGAGGAGTGGCATCCTCGGTGGTTACATCGTTCAGGTGGCGGTAATCAGTGCATAATCACAGAGTGCCATCTTTTTTCCGAACCAGGACAATGGGGGAAGACCAGGGGGCTGGTAGAGAGTGTGATGATGCCGGCGTCCAGCATTTTACAGACTTGCCTGTCCTATTTGGCCCGTTGGTGTGGGTTCTTCCGGCAGGAGGGTTGCCGAATAGGGGGCCCGGTGGTGCGAATTTCATGGGCCAAGTATGTTGTATGTCCCAAGTCAGTGGGCCCGGTAGAAAAAAGGTCTTGATATTCAAGTAGTAGATGGTGCAGCATCTCAGCTTGATGGGGGGACAGGTGGTCGGGTAAAGAAGGGAGGGGAGAGGAGTTTGAATTTAGGGGCGGGGCATTGCAAGGCTCAGGTGCCTCTAGGTTGCCGATCAGGAGTCCTCTTGGCAGAGTGAGGGGTGTAGCTGCCAGGTTTGCCACTTTGATGGCGTTGAGGTGGGGCAGAAGGATAGTCGGCGACATCAGGCAGGCAGAGAGGGGCCCAGTGGGGACGCTTGGGGAAAAGAGGGAATGGGTCCCTGTGGGCTTATTGATCCGTAGCCAAACTTCATGGTGGGGGGGAATGGTGAGAGTGGACGCGACGGTCGCAGGGAAAGTGGGACAAGGGGGGCTGGGGCAGGAGAAGGGGGAGGGGAATGGAGGTCAAATAAAAGGGGGGGGAGTGTCGTTTTGACATGTGCACGTGCAGATGGCTGGGGGCGGTTGGAAATGAAGTTGCCTCCCGTAGCAGTCTTTGTGGGTGTGGTGTTTTTGGAGCAGGTCCAATCCCAAATAGCCATCATAGGTACAGCAGGAAGAGTCAAAAACAGTGAAGGGATGGTACGTGGAGGCTGGTTGGTGGGTCTTGGTTCGTAAAGCCCGAGTTTCCCCACTAATAGGCAAGGGGCCTTCCCCCACATCTATGAGGCGGGCTGAATTGGGGAAAAGGGGACCAAAAAACTTCTTATGGTGGGAGTAAAAATGTGTGTACAGGCAGGACCTGGCGGCTCCCGTATCTACCAAAAGTCTTGCCTTGACCTCCTGTAGCTTCATTTTGTCATAGACCGGGGGTCGGTACTTTGTAAAGGTGGCCCCCGCCACCGTGGGGAGGTGCGGGGGAGGTCCTAAAAAATCCAACGTCAGCCCAAGGGCTGCGTCGGTGTCAGTATTTCCTGGTTTGCAGCCGGTATCAGGTTCTTCAACGAGGGGGGGTTCGGAGTTCACGGGGTTTTCATCCACTGCTAACATTTGGCGGCACCCCGGTGGGTCGGCTCCTATTCTGCGCTGCTCATCTATGTTGTGAAGTGGGCAGCGGCTGCTACAGGCTGTAAATTTCCATGGATTGTTGGTGATGATGTTTGTGTTTTCTTTCTGTGGCGGCAATTTCTTGGTAGGGCAGGCTCTTGGGAGGGTCGGGCTGGAGACGCTTCGTGTCAGGGCTGGATGGGGTTGGGGCGGCAAAGGGGAGGGTTTCATGGGGAAACGGCTCACGACTCCGATGTGTTGCGTGTCGGGGCGTGCTACGAGAAGGCGGCGAATGAGTTTGACATCGCTGTCCAAATTTCCTGCCGGGTCGTGGATAGTGAAATGTTCTTTCACTGTGCCCGGAAGGACTCTGAGGAGGGTGTTGAATATACATTCGTCCTAGGTATCCATTTCGGCATCCGGGTACGCGGCGGTGACGAGTCGCCGAGCTTGGATCAACGTGTTGTCCCAAGTCACCATCATATTTTAGGGCATCAAGTTGTGACATCGCGACAACTTTCCCCAAAGAAGGGGTAATGGCTTCTGTCACTATTTTTGCAAATCTGACCCATGTGAGATCTGGGACTATTTTTGGTGCTATACTAAATACCGCCTTTCCCAGGTGAGGTACAGTGACATCTATTTTCAGGTTATCATTCTCAGACCCAATGTCAAGTAATGGCTTGACCATATCCAAGTATGTAATGATGTCACATTGTTCTGGGTCAAATTTTGGTAGGGGTACATGTGTTTTGGCTGCCATTTTCCCAAATTTTCCTCCCAGTCCTTTTTCCCACCGTCCGGGTCAGGAACCACCGCTAGGCACCAGTGTTATGCTACGTATCTGTGAGTCGGTTTCTCATCCCTCAAATATGCAGGCTACAGCGGGTTTCTATT
>JAGKTI010007553.1:16035-36470 GCA_018397915.1 Birgus latro
TACCGGTGTAGAGAGAAAGACTGAGTAAAACATTGAGGTAATGTACTGGTAGTTAATGCATGGGTGACGCACAGAAAACACTAAACTGCTTCCAATGAATCCATGTTTTGCATTTTTCAATAAAGAGATTTGACAGAAATGTACCAATGCCAACAAACTGCAACAACACTTAACTGTAACGCAACTGGCCTTACTGTCACAAATCTAGACGAACAAAGATAGGGAGAATCTATTTCAGTATTTCTGGGATATCCAGCTACCAGTATGAATACAAACTGAAGCTGAATGTCAGCATTAACTACTGTAGCCATTGGAATGTAAATACTGTCTGATGCAAATGAGGCTAAGTGTATGGAAGACCGCCTACAGTGCCTATGGGCTGTGCAGTACAGTACATAGTATCAAAGGCATAGGAGGTTCCTTTAATTCCTCTTCTTGGTTTATTTTTGCTCATGACAATAATATTCTTCTGTATCAGTTGAGGACGTGATGGGAAGCGTTAGGAGAAACACGTTAAGGTGGTTTGGGCATGTGGAGAGGATGGAGAGTGAAAGATTGACGAGGAGAGTGTATGTGAGTGAGGTGGAGGGGGCGAGAGGGAGGGGGAGGCCGAGGATGAGATGGAGGGATGGAGTGGAGAGGTATATGAGAGAGGGGGGCGCGAGTTGGGAGCGTGGTAGTGAAATGGCAGGGGACAGAGTGACATGGAGGCGATTTGTTTGTGGCCACCCCGTTCGGGATTGAGGCGTCTGGCAATAGATAGATAGATCAGTATGTTATTTATGAAAGCTATGTTTTTTAGAGACAAATAGCTACCGGTACTAGGTAACAGGAGATTAAAGGGCACATTTGCAAACTGAACTGCCATGGTGGAGGTATTTTAACTCTCCGTATCTTAAATATAATATTGGCTAACCATCAATGTTTCAGAACATAATCATGTTAGCCTACCATATCATATGAGTAATGTCTTGGCAGTAATCAATTCCCAAAAGTATATACTGTATGAGATCACCATAAGAATCTTAACAAATTATAGCCTGAAATTCTCATTAACTCAGCTTCAAGCAATTAACATCTATTCCCCGATCAGCTACATTCAACAGATGCTTCCAAGTTGTTCCACTCTCGCTTTACTTTGTAGTCACCAGCCTCCAACAGACCAAATACAATTCCAGCAATATCTACACTAGCTGTACACTCACTCACACCTCTACTGCCGTAATTAATAATAATAATAATAATAATAACTAATAATAATAATCAACATCATCACCATCATCCGGACCTCCTTTCCCACCCTAGGGCAGGTTGAGGAGTAGCAACGTCCAAACAGCCAAAATATGCCCAATCCAATGAGCCATGCTTCTACTCACCCATCATTCAAGCCCCCAAAATCCTGGCTCTATCGGATAAGCCAAAAACATTAACCACGTTTTGTAGCTTCACATACACGTATCCGACACAGTCAGTCTGGACGCTGCCACGTTAAAAAGGGGTGCCAAATCCCTGATCATGTACTTCTTCTCACAACATTCACCCAGCCAGCTCGATCTCTTGTCAGTTCCCTAGCATCACGGACTTCCATACCCCTCTTCCTCACACACTCATCCACCATATCCCTCCACATTCTCCTTGGCCTACCTCGCCTCCTCCTTCCTTCAAATTTGCTCAGATATACCTTTCTCACCACTCTATTATTATCCACTCTCTCCACGACCATACCATCTCAGTACACTCTCCTCGATTCGGGTGTCCACCGACTTCCTCACTCCACATCTTTCACGAGTCATTATTTCGTATCCTATCCACCCTCTGTACTCCACATACATTCCTCAGCAGTCCCATCTCCACCGCTCTCACTCGTGACTTTTCATTTTCATGCCACACTATAGTCTCACATCCATATGTTAAAGTTGGCACTAACACTCCTTCATGTAGGCCTCGTGCAGCTGCAACACTCAAGCATGTTTCTTATCAAGGCCTTCATTGCACCAGCTACTTTTCTTCCTTGTGTCACTCTACATTCAACTTCTTTTGCACATTTTCCTCTCTTTTTTATCACTGTACCGAGGTATTTGAACTCTCTCACCAATAATAATAATCACTGTTCAATGCCACTGAGAAGTCCAGCATCAATTTTTAAATAATTTTTTCTAGCTAGCCTACACCTACACCATACCCACAGTATATAGTCCAGTGGCATATATGGAGCCGCAGCCACAGCGTGATACATCTACATGATGCGTAACTAATGAAACTAAATGAAAGTGACTAGTCTATGTGATATCATAAGATACACTACAAAGTCTGACATTAAAACCCACAAAATCTAGCCTCGATGAGTATAACAAGACCTTCCCCCACAACACCATGGAACTATATAACCTGATTTAGTAAATAAAAATCAGCAGTTTTACTCTTGTTACGGAGTGAGCTAACTAGCAGGCACCTGTATGGCATATGTGTAGCTAAGAGTTGTGGGGGGAAGACGGAGATGGCTGGGAAATTCTGGGAGAATCATACTGTACTGAGATGAAATTTTTTTTTTTTTATCTGGCTGTAGGCATAGAATGGGCATTCCAGCATGTAACAATAATGTTTGCTGGCTTTTTTAGTAACTGGTAGCCTGACATCGTTGGTGATGTCATGAGCTGAAGGGTCGAAGGGGGGACTTCAGACTCAAGGTTTGGACAAAATTACTGCCATAAGTTCTTCATTTTGAAAATAATATTATCAAATCAATTTTTTTACACACACACACACAAAAGCTTTAACAACTTGCTAGTTCATTTTAAAAGCATGACTGCCTACTGACTTCCATTCACCGACTGTATACAGTACTGCCTCCACTGGTATTAATAACATTAGAGATACATTGGAAGCTCCAATCAAGCTTTCAATTTTATGATGAACACGCTGCTTACCCCAGCAAAACAGGTCTTTCACTCGTCTCCCATACACTCAGCTGTGTAAGTTCACAACGAAGATTGTTAAGAGCTGACTGCCAAGTAAAACTGAATCGGTTAATAGTACAGTATTACATAAGATAGAGTTTTGAGTTACTATATATACTGTAGCTATGACAAAACTGTCCCTCAATGATAACTTGTCCACCTTTCCCCTTTATTACTTCATAACGTTCAACTCAATAGCCTTTATTTCCATGTCCCTTTAATTTTACCCTGCAACTATTCCTATTTTAATCTATTATTTTCCATTTTTTGACACTGGAAATGGCATTAGTTTGAAATGCCTGTCAAGATGCTGTCTCCTTGGTGCCGCTGTTCCTGATTACTGAAGGTTTACTCATATATCACACAGGCTAAGGACAAGGTGGATGACCAATCCTGTAATCTGAAGCCAAACAGGAAAACTAAATTACCATATCTCTATAACTGTGACACCTATCAGAGCTGATACATATATGTATACCACAGTTTGTCATGTAACACTCGGATTCTAGGCCCACAAATCACTGTTAAGTGAATGACAAAGTTCAGTAAAACTACTGATAAGATTAACCATGTCACAGGAGAAGGTTTGTACCAACCACTGTAAAGCCACAAAAATCAATCCATCTGTCAAATAGCTACTCAGTGCTGTGTAGGTCAGAAAAAAACAACACACGAGCAACAAGCGCAGCAACCAATTACGGGATTTAGGAATACTGTGTGATGGGAATACGAAAAGCAGTGTCTGTCGGACTGCAATATTAATACTCTAATAGAACTGTGTATGTTGCGTCCATCCATCAACCGTCAATCTTTTACTGTCCTTTAGGATGCATACCGGCCCAGAACTAGACTACTCAGTCCAGATACTGGCACAGTACGGTATTTACAGCCTAAATGACCAGTTACTCACTCCCCAGCAACATTATGTGTGCAACAAACCCTAACCATCCCTGAGAATTAAACCCACTGTCCTTCACTATTTGCTAAACTCTCCTGCATATCTGAGATGCTAGATAAAAAGAGAAAAATTATCCCTTTGGCAATGACTTGTAGCCTATTTAAGCTGCACACTGCAATCATCATCTGTCAATCTAACATGGGGGATGACCTCTAATTAATCTGCAAGGGTTCCAATTTTCTGCTACGAGTGATGTGTTACTGGACAATGCATGATTTCTGTTGCATTTGTTGTGCAGCTTTAGGCGTTTACTGACCATACATGCATTATGACGACATGTACTTGGGATCGTGTCACACAAGAGTTGCTTTCAATGGCCACTTGACATAACCCCATAGAATCCATGTTATAATGCACATGCTAACTGATACAATAATGCACTATCCATTAAGACTAGTTCATATAACCCCTGCGAACAGCAAGGGATTCCTGTACTGTATATATATATGTAATGACAACAAAGGTCGAGAATGGAAAGGCCCCTTAGATAGCAGACAATTAATTAATCCCAGAAAACTGCATACAGTTTTCACTTGAGCCTGCTTGACTGACATCACTGGCAGTGACTCAGTGATAGGAAAATGACACGGTAATGAAAGAGTTCAGATATGAGGAAGTGAGTGCAACATGGACTCATCTGCTAACAACTAACTTTAAGTGCAAGTCGTCTTAAATGTACATGTTTAAAGACCACAATGCCTTGTTTTTAATGTCACGACTGATGAGATATATGATACAGACTACAAACCAACTGATGGAGTAGGACACCAATCTGCCAAGCCAAAAACATTCAAAATTCCTGGGACAGGATTTTATTTTACAATGAACTTAAAATCCACCCCGAAATTACAATAAAATGATACTATAATCCCCAATTTGAGGCGATGGCTCGATCGGTAGAGAGGTGGCTTGCAGTCCCGACGGACCCAGGTTCGAATCCTCAATGGGGCGGGGAACAGTTTAAGGATTCGAATCTCATTAAATGAGGCTTTACTGATCTACCAGAAGACCCGCCGACATGTCGTAAAAATGCCCCCGCTAATACCAATACACCAGTCCTGCATAAGACACCCCTGGCATGTATTCAATATAGACGGTGAGTGTTAGCGCCGAAGTGGTGACATGTAGAGGTGTTGGTATGTAGGAAGACTGCTGGGCCTTGATAGCGGCTGTGAAGCCTATGCCCAGAGTCGGACACATAAAAAAATTAAAAAAATTACCTGTCATAATTCAGCCAAAGGCCCTGTCAGATACTGTAATACATCTTTTTGGATAATGCTGTACTACCCCCAACCAATCTACAGGTGGAATAGCTATAAAAACCCTATACAGGTCTCCCTCTCAATATGTAAAACCCGTCTGGATATTAAATATCCAGTGGCCATTTTTATATACTGGTATTCATTATACTGTATACTTCAACCACTATATAGGCCTTTTTTTTTTTTTTTTTGCAAGGATGAACCAAACGCCAGGAACCCACAAGATCATTCCAAGAAAAAACAAAAGATAACAAAGAGCCAAATTCAAGATCCCTTCATTTTGAGATAACTGGACACACTGCGTCTGAAAGACTGGAGATCACAGGTAGTAGAATATACAGACAAGGGGACAGTTCCAGAGCTGAGCTGTTGCATACATGAAGGACTAGGAGTAATGGGTAACTCTTGCATTCGAGAGTTGGACAGAAAGAGGATGACAGTTTGTTGCCAGACAGGTGCTATGCACCTGCCATAGTGGTGAAGGAATGCATGCAGACAGATAAGAGGAGCAGTAACCATTGACGTAGCAAAAGAAAAGAGATAAAGATGCAACAGTGCAGTGAGGCTGAAGTGAGCCAGTAAGATTTTAATTATCAAAAATGCATTTCCTTTACACATATTCCACCATAGGCATGTCTAATCTCCACTGAATGCTTGTACAAAAACAGGCACTAAGAATATTGTTACAGTCAGGTCTCGATGATGATGATGATGATGAGATTCGACACACGGGTGTGGCACGGGCTCAGGGTGGAGAGCCCGTAAGTGAACAGGTCTCGTTCTACAATGTGGTTGTGTCAAAAGGAAACCTATCATAATGATTTTCCGTACAGGCGATGTACCAAGGGTGCAATGAGGTTGGGGAGTGTGCCCTTGGCGATGAAGCCTAAAATCTAAAAAAAATCTTACCCATTACAATTTTCAGGCTCCTGGCCTTTGGTTCCTCCTTCTTTGCATTAAAAAAAAATAAAAGGGGGAGGCTTGCCCTCAGCTGACCACAGTAGCACTGTGTTTGGGGTAGCATGCTTGCCAGACACGATTTTCAAGTCACATGTTTCTATACCATATTTCACAACAAAAAGGATATCACCACTTAAAACTGCACACTGCACTATATTTGTTAAGCACGTGCAATGTGATAGGAAGCATTAGGAGAAACACACTGAGGTGGTTTAGCCATGTGGAGAGGATGGAGAGTGAGAGACTTTAGGAGAAACACACTGAGGTGGTTTAGCTATGTGGAGAGGATGGAGAGTGAGAGACTGATGAGGAGAGTGTATATGAGTCAGGAGGAGAGGGGGGAGAGGGGGGGGAGGCCAAGGATCAGATGGTGGGATGGAGTGGAGAGGTACAGTATATGAGAGAGGGGAGTATGAGCTGGGAGCAGGACAGTGAAATGGTGGGGGACAGGGCGACATGGAGGCAATTCGTTTGTGGCCACCCTTTACAGGATTAATAAATCTGACAATAGACAGACAGATAGCCTTGCACTGTTATGTGGTGATAGCAATGGTGTTTCTGTGGCCTTTCATACACAAAACGGAAAAAGAGGCAAACGATCACAGCAAATGCAAACATTGGGCAGCCATCTTGACTCAGTCAGCTGACTGGTGGCCCCATCATCAGCTGACTAAGGAAGCTGTTTATGTACGGTTGACATGACTTCTAAGTCAAGTTTCAGCATTTCACATACAAAAGGACATCGTTTAAAATTGCACATTGTACCTTTTATTAAGCACTTGCACTATCCACTGAATCATATGTTAAGCACTTGCACTATTATCTGGCTATAGCAATGGTCTTTTGATGGCCTTTCATGCACAAAATGGAATGAAAGGCAAAGGATCACTGCAAATGTAAACAATGGGTGACCATGTTGGCTTAAACAGCTGACTGTCAGTTTGCATACATCACTGCATCCCCCATAATATAGTATTCTCGGAGCTGGCTATCAGAATTATCGTTCTTGTGAAATCGCAACCAATTTTCAATCGTTATTCAAAAAAAAGGTACAAGTTTTTAATTATGTGTTTATCACATAGCAAAGTCATATAACGAGAGTTGACTGTGCTTAATTTTTAAGAGTGAGAGTGAAATGCTGAGATGGAAATGTGGGCATAGCTAAAGCAGGTGACTAGCTATGTCACTTATGTGACACAGAGGACAGGCTGGCATTGTCTTCAAGCATACTGTATTTACATGAACATTTTATTTTCCATAGAAGGGGCTACAGGCACTAGTAATACAATATTTTGTTATTTACTGAAAGCGAGAGTAAAATGCATAAACTGATATGAGTAGTGCCAAAAGCAGGTGACTTGATAAAGTCACATTTGTTCGCTATGCAATAAATCACTATAATGATGAACAAAAAGTCTGACCCATTTCTGGAATAGTGATGGTGAAATGATCACAGATTTTCTGGAATAAAGCCTCCCAGTCAGCTGACTAAACCAGGCCACCTATGGTTTATATTTGCTGTGATCACTCCATTCTGTGCATGAAAGGCCACTGAAACACCATCACTATCACCATATAACAGTGCAAATGAGTAACAAATAGAGCATTTCGTTTCATTTTGTTTATAAAACCTCCAACATGCTTGCATACCATGGTTACCTTAATGGCAGCTCTCTATGCTGCCTGATCTCTGGTAGGCTCCTTATCCAGTCCCATATCTCTGAGATCACACTCCGTGACCTCGTCCCGTCTTTTTCGATCTGCCTCTTGCAATCCTACCCCTAACATTCAGACTTCTCACTTCCTGCACCCAACTGTCATCCCCCATTCTCTATACTAAAAGTGACAAGAAGGAAACAGAATGAAAGGAAGAATGCCAGACATGGGAAAAAGTAGTCAGCACCATATCAAGTGAGTGGATGATGGTACAGCAAAGATGCAACCAAAGCTGGGCTGGTGTAGGTGTATGAAAGGAAGAATGCCAGACGTGGGAAAAAGTAGTCAGCACCATATTAAGTGTGTGGATGATGGTACAGCAAAGATGCAACCAAAGTTGGGCTGGTGTAGGTGTGTCCACCATTTGGTCTGTCTTGAATAAAGAGACTGGCAGCCTGAACATATGCACAAGGCTATGGACAAAGTTGTCTGGTAGTAGCCCTGTAGCAGTCTTCCTATGTTACTGTAGGTATCAGGAAGAAGCAGCACATTAAGGACAGTGATGATTAACCTAAACTACATACAGCATACAGCTACACATATAGCTAATCACTTTTCCCTGGCATTTTAACATTTCATACCAAGAGAATTCTCAAATTATTACCCAATCATTATGAGTTCCAAGTTACTTAGATAACATGGTCAATTAACGCTTGTCAGCTAACTGTAGCAACACCTAAATACTGTATTACTGTATACAACTGTGGTTAGGTGATGTTATCAGATAATAGACGAACCTTATCTATGTGAATACAGGACACCACTCCCAATTCTACACAACTTAACAGAAAACGTTATCAGAATATGAATACAAGCACAATACTGTACATAATACTCCAAAGTAGATTAGAAGCTGTTAATTCCAGAGCATCCAACAACAAAATCCAAGGAGACAGGGCAGGAAGATTGTTATCTGTACTCACCTCCTGACTATTCCTTATGTGCAACATAGGTGTCTAGATACAGAGTACCATACGGTACTGTAATGTGATACCCCACCTCCCAGTGCTGGTGTTACAAGCGCCACACAACTTAGCTATATGACACAATGAGGTGTGAAGAGGCCTGTACTTAGGATTTTCTTCCTTAACCAATTATCCTTTGCTTTAGCATGACTCCCTTCTAACTCACATTCTTACTACCTCCACAGAATTTCAATCACCCTAAAAGAATAGCTCTCAGTACCGTAATTTGAAACAGGCTCCAACAACAATTTCAGCAAAGGCCATACAGACATTTTTCTAACACATTATGCTACCTATCTACAAACCAGATGCCTTAATCCCCTAAGGGGTGGTGGCAAACAAATCACCTCCATGTCATATGGCTATCCTCCCTCCTCCAAGTCACACCTTCACTCACACTCATATCTCTCTCCACTCCATCCCTCCATCTCATCCTGTCTCCCCCCCCCTCCTTACTCACATACCGGTACACTTTTCTAGTCAGTCTCTCATTCTCCATCCTCTCCATATGGCCAAAACTATCTCAAGAGTACTATATTTCTCTTAACACTTTCAATCACATCCACATCAACTCCACAATGCTCTTTCAATTCTTTGTCTGTCTGTCTCTCTGGTAACTCCAAATGCCCCTCGCAAATAACTTACTTCCACTGTTCTCACTCAACTTGTGTCACCTTGCTACAATTACACAGACGTGCACAAAGAATGCATACAGACAGATACAGACAGGGTGCCAAAGCAAGTCCCTCCAGGTGAGACAGAAAGTGTGTCAGCAGGGGTAGACCTTACATGGTATGGAATAAGAAATTGGAGCAGCATACTGATGTGCAAGGAAGAGGAATATCTGAAAAAGTGAGAAGTGAATGAGGACAAAGTAACCTGGTGACAGTTTTGCCACGGCCATCACCTGCCTGGGGGTTCCCAGGAAAATCAGAGATGATCGACTGATGACTGGATAATGATGGTGATGATGATGACTGGGAAAACATCTCACAGATGAGGGGTTAATGGCCTACAAGTGATCAGTGAACCCAATTCTGGATCTAGAGAGAATCTTGAGTGGCAGACACAGTCTCATCCCTTGTCAGAAACTTACTTCAGTACTGGTAAATGTACATTACAGGGCAAGGAATCATTCAAGCAACTGGCCCACGGTAATCAACAGAAAATTTTTTGAGAAATATCATAATAACACAGCAGCTAATGAAAAACATGTAGAGCAGGTGATCAAATTTTACTTTTCTTAAACAGCAAATAATAAGCACTTTATATCAGCTAACTGGGTATACCAGTATTAAGAACCTGAAGCATCAGATATGGTAAGCTATAATGTAACTTTAGTAGCGACCAGTCATTCATATAGATATTTACTAATTTTATGTTATAGTAATAATATTACACAATAAAAAAATAAAACATCCAATACTTAGGAATACTTAGACATATACAATAAGCTATATTAATATACTGTATTAATTTAGGCCTATTTTATATAAAACAAGGTAAAAGTATGGGGTGGATGCCATGAGGTGCTTGGCTGTTGTGGTCATCTCCGTAACAATGGCTATTGACCCTGAGGTGAGTTATTCACTCATTACCCTGGGAAACAAGGCCATTTTACCATCCAAGTTACCACAACTCTGAGTTACCTCCCCTAGGTGTTACCTTAGGAACTCTTTTTTTATTACCAATCCATAAAGGGTTTACAGTTACCAATCAAATGATGCCAGTGACCACATCAGGATTCAAACTTTGGCATTAATGGGCTGTCAGCTTCATGGCTAACAATGCTAACTGCTCAGCTGCTGCATTAATATTCTGTGCTGCTATACTGTATATACAGTACTACTGTATACCCAGTACCTATTAAAATGAACAAAACCAAGTGGAACCAAATTTACAAACTCTAAAGATTGGGTCACATTTAAATGGAATGTGCCAAGTTTACTCTTAACCCATTCTTTAATATCACATCTTTTTTCATGTTCTTGCTACCTCTAGATGATTTTTCTTATATTCGGGAGAGAAGTTCCAAACTGAGAGGGTTGGATATAACCTTTATTAAACCCCTTAATACCAGAGTATGAGTACTCTCCTTATTTGTAAAAAAAAAAAAAAAAAAAAAAAAACTTGGGTTTAATGGGTGATTTTCTTTTAATATTAGGGCCATTTTTTCAGCTTTATTCATGATATCTCTGCTAAGATGATCCTCCTCATGGTAAAAGTAACACATACTCCATTAACCACTTCACTATGATCAATGGCCTTTTTCATTTAGTGTTTTGTTTGTGCTGTCACAAAACAAGCACGTACAGTACTCTACCATACCACAGGATTTATCTCAGATTAATGTAGACCTCTCATGGCAAAGGGGATAAATCTGGCAAAGGGGATAAATCTGCTTTGAGAGCTTTACTATCTATATACTTGATCTGTTCATATGCAGTAATCATCTGAAATACTGACAATACTGGTATCAGTAATTACATTCTCAGTATCTATCTATCTATCTATTGCCAGACGCCTCAATCCCGCACGGGGTGGCCACAAACAAATCGCCTCCATGTCACTCTGTCCCCTGCCATTTCACTACCACGCTCCCAACTCACACACCCCTCTCTCATATACCTCTCCACTTCATCCCTCCATCTCATCCTCGGCCTCCCCCTCCCTCTCGCCCCCTCCACCTCACTCACATACACTCTCCTCGTCAGTCTTTCACTCTCCATCCTCTCCACATGCCCAAACCACCTTAACGTGTTTCTCCTAACGCTTCCCATCACGTCCTCAACCACACCACAATGCTCCTTCACTTCCTCATTTGTTAGTCTGTCTCTCCATGTGACTCCACATGCTCCTCTCAAATAACTCATTTCCACTGCTCTCACTCTTGACTTCTGTCCTACCTTGTGAATTATATACCATAGTAAAATAATGTCAAAGAAACAAGTAATGGATAATCACTTATTTGAATATTGGCAATCATTTATTATAATAATCACCAAACCAAGTGCTGAACCATATTTTTTTCCTTTAAGGTTAAACAGTGCCATGAGTGAGGTTACATGCCATTTCTTGGAAGGGTAAATGCAAAGAAAGCACAACAGAATTGGAACTGGCCTGGATTACCATAGTACAGCAGTACTGAAACAATATCCACTGGGATTAGTGTACTCTACTGGACCAGATTTAGATTGCAAGGCTAATTCTGTATTGTTACAGCTTACAGCAAGTTATTACTGTACTTTTATATATCTTCTCTTCCTTTCACACATGTACAGGCTGTGAACTGAGAAAAAGTATGGTAACATCATAGGCAACCATTACTCAAGATAAAGTAACTACAGCATGTTTGTGAGTACAGTAAAACCTCACTAAAACAGACTAACTGGGGCCCAAGCCATTCCGAAAAAAGCGAACTTCCGATAAAAGCAACACCCGGATTTCCCTCTGCTAACTCAGACTTTTTCCGATACATCAGACAGTTTTTAAACTGTTTTCATTACCAATGCTTTCTCAGAGTTGTTTTCCTCCAAACTCAAACCTACAGCTGTTTAAGTCTAACTGTTACAGATATTTCATGAATGGAGGACACCAGTCATCTGGTGTATGGATTTTTTAAAATTCATTTGTTTTTCCTTCCTCTGTTCTGTTATTTCAAAAAAAAGAAAAAAGAAAAACCATACTGTATTATACACTCACTACAATAATTAAATGGTATAATAATGTATATATAACACTACTGTACTGTACACTGAGAAACATGTCTAATTTACCTTACTGTGGTGAGCATAGCTGAAGTGGTAAGGCAGTCTGGACTGTTTCTGGCTTTATCAGACTTTTTCCGTTATGTAAGAATTTAGTCCGGTAGCACCTCGATTCAGATCAAAGCGAATTCTGGTCTACTGAAGTCTGTTATATCGAGGTTTATACTGTATTTTGGTGAATTTGAATGACAAAGATATGAAGTTCTAATATTAAATGCAACACCACAAAAGAGAAAGCAATCTCATTTTGACATCAATAGCTATTGAAACAGGATGGAAAATACTGTACAAGAAATCTGACCTGTCTCACTGTTAGCTGCAGTAGTTAGGGTATATAAAATGGAATACACCCTCATGTACTGTACAGTACTATATATGATCACATATGACCGCATATACAGGCCTGATTCGTATATTGCCTTCAATGCAACTAATACTCCCATCTCCAAAAGTATTGGAATCTCGGTGTCTCACTTAACAATGCCCTCAGCTGGACCTCGCAAGAAACTTGGATTATTGTAAAAGTCCGTAACTTCTTCACTGACGACCAGTTAGCTATAATTTATAAGTCATGTGCGCTCTCAGCCTGAACACTGCTCACCCTTGTGGAATGGATGTGGAGAGGTTGCATTACAACAACTAGACAAAATTCAGAACATAGCTGTTGGAATTATTAATAACCCTGCTATTATAAATAAACTGCCTCCCCTACAAGTAAGAAGGAATGGTGCCTCCCTTGCATTATTTTACAGATATTTTTATGGCAAATGCTCATATGAAGTTGCGTCCATTGTGCCACCTCTCCATGCCTTCCCTCGTGCTACACAGGCATCTGCTAGCACTCATGTCTGGAATGTCACTGAACTGCATCTCTCTGGAACTCGCTTCCCAAGAGTTGTTTCCCCCCAAACTTCAACCTACAGCTGTTCAAGTCCAACTGTTACAGATATTTTATGAATGGAGGATGCCAGTAATCTGGCATATGGATTTTTTTTTTTTATTCATCTGTTTTTTTCTTCCTCTATTGTTATTTAAAAAAAAAAAAAAAATGGTCTGATAAGTGACAAACAATACCAGTGCCTGTCATGTGATTGTGATGTGATGACAGCCTTGTGTGCAAGGAAGAGCAAGCTTTTGAGACCTATCACCCAATCATTTTAAATCATTTTAAAATGGGGAAATGAATTCCCCATGCTAGACCTTGATAGATCATGTAGCACCACCAGGTGACGGGAAAGCACTACCTCTCCCAGCAGAGCAGCTACCCTGGCAGGGTGCGAACTCTCGACCTTTCAGTCTCAAATCAGGCGCTCTACCACTAAGCCATCCTATCACACAAGAATATAAATGAAGCAAATGTGAACTTAAGTAGCTGTGAAAACTGTGACTGACAGATCCATGTACGGTACTTCATTTACAACCTAGAAAAGATCCTGCATAAGGTATCTACAAAGATTCTATCTCATCCTTCACTATGCAAAGACAGCAGTTTGTGTTCTATGCTTTGCACTATTTAACAATAGAATAAAACAACTGAACCTAAAATATTTAAGTATAACCTAAGCAAATTAATTTATTATAACAAATATTTTTTGCAGTCTGGCATAGGTATAGTAGGTTCCAGCAGGTAAATGTACAAAAAGCATCACCTGGATGGTGATGAAGCAAAAGAATGAACAAAAGTTAGTAGTGGTTGGCTGAAATGGATAGCTACAGTTTCTGCATACATTTTTCATCACTACCAGCATTCAAATCCAATTTTTCCATGGCAGCCGTCAAGACTGACATGAATCGCCATTGTTGTTTAACCCTGGTCTGTCTGGCAAAGCAAACCATTCAACCAATGGTAAGCAAATGCTTCTGTGGGGCCATCATACAGGTAGCTACAGTACAGCACATATAGTGAACTGTGCAGGGATCTGGCATCCTCTTGTGGCAGACAGTCTCTCACCAGTCTTTATCATGGCAAGATACAGGAAAATACAAGGATTTTTGGATCCCTAGTGGATGCCACAGCTGCTCCACTCAGGGTGCACAGCACCACCATGTGTAGGCTCCTCATCAGTGCCAATGACACGAATAAAAATAAAATAATGTACAAGCTAACAATATGCCAATGATCTAATCCAGTTTAGCTAATAAAAAAAAGTGATTCAGATATACCATCAGTTTTTATTACCGGTACTGGTATGTAACCAAATGCCAGTCACAAATTCATACAAACATGATTTAGCCTATACCCTTCCATTATGATTAGAAGAAGAAATTCCACAGCATAGGGTACACACTGAGCCCATTAAGGGAAAGATGCTTCTTGTGGTAGTCAGAATAAAATCAAGTTACCTAAGATAAGCTCAGTCCCTAACCACCGGGTGTAAATTGAAACTACAGTATCAAGAAATCAGCAGCCGGGCAGTGCCGGGTGTTGGTTGGAACTATACTTGTTTTCACGCCATGGTTTGATGTGGCTGCCATTTGATCTCGTCACCAAAAGCTAGGGAGAGACTCTCACCAGCTGAGCCAACCATGCCTCAGCAGTCTCTGTGACTTTGCCAGGCGTAAAATCCTTCTCGTCCGATTCCGTTTCCATCTCATGTGGAATTTTGCCTCATCCACCCCTGCCAAGCCTCTTTCTAAGGATACCGGTACTAGGATAATGCCACAGGGCGTGCCTTGGACACCACTGTGTCTGGTTTATCTAGTAATGGAGAAGTTATCATAAAGAGAGCGAAGCAAAAAATTGGGGCCACGCACAAACACGCGAATAGCCTACCTCTCACGCCAAAAATTACTCCTCTTCATTACATCATTATTCATAGATGCAATGACCTACAGACCTGGGAATACCAGTATTTTCATTTGCAAGAAGAGTTAGTGAGTAATATGGTCTTTAATCCGTTTCCCTAACTGCTATAGTTTCCGAGATATTTAGGTTTGAAAACAGGCCATTTTTGGAAAAATTCCCATAATGGGAAACCAATGGCACTATAAATAGCCCGGAGTGGAGGAATTAAACCTGTTCAATCTTGTTTCATTTTAATCTTGCTACCTCCACACAATTTTATTAGATTCTGGGGAATATTTCAAAGTGAAATAACTAGAAGCATCCTCATTACAAAAGGTCTCACTAAAGCTAAACATAATCATCAGGTGTTTACATGATTAAAGCAAAAAATATTTCAATCTGAAATTGTTAAAACCAGGGTACTGGCACTGTAAATCCCAAAGCATATTAAAACTACCTGGTAGTGGCTAAAATAAAATCCTACCATGTCCCAGCCATCCATTACAGGCTGCAAACAGCACAGGTTGCTACAAATAAGCTTTTATGAATGGGATGCTTTCCCTGGTTTAGCAGGTCCTCACATAAGCTGGAATTAAGTCCTAGTGTCCTAAGCATCCTCAAGGGATTTAAAATAAAAAGATGGTGTAGCAGTGCCTGTATATGGATAATACACTTTCAAAGTTGCTAGCTACCAATTTTAAAAGAAATATTTTTTAAAATTGGAAACTAGTATGCAGTACACATCACCATGGCATCCTTTGAATCTAACCTTGAAAATGTAAAAAATAACAGCCTACTGTACCTTAATGAATGCCACATCCTTCATACCTAACTTTAGCAGACTTGCTACATTTTTATCACCAAATGAAAAAGAAGATACGTTTAGTAAAAATGAATGACGGCATGTGTTAGGAATGTGATACTGTGTGGTGGCGAGACCTGGGCAGTAGGGGACAATGATATTTGCAGGCACACATGTACAGAAATGGCAATGACTGGGTGGATGTGCAGTGCATCCCTGAGTGCAAGGCCTGGGGGGGCAGGGTTCGCGATGGAGGGGATGAGAGGTTGGATGAGACTGGAGTATACCATAATGGTGCTGTGATAAGGATGTGTAGATTGGGATGATTTGGGCATGTGGAGAGGGTGAGGGATGATAAATGGGTGCAGAAAGTGAGAAGTCTTAATGTTACGGGCAGGGTAGCAAGAGGTAGCCAGAAAAAAACCTGGGAGATGGTACTGGTAATTGATTGTGACCTCAGAGATGAGGGACTAAACAGGGATGCTGCCAAAGATCGAGCAGCATGGATAGCCGCCATTAGGTGACCAAGGCTAATGCATGCAAGCATGTTGGGAGCCTTCAAAAAGAAATGAAATGATTGGCAAACACAGACTTGCAACATCCAAGGAGGAAAATCTTAATTTTATATATTCCAGTAATTTTTTTCCCATTTTGTGTCTATCTATCTGTCTGTCTATCTATAAAAAGAGATATACAAAAAATGAAGGAAAAATCACCAGATTTTTTTTTTTTAAACAAAGGGACAAACACAAGGCATTTTATGTCTTTTCTTTGGGTTTCTCTCATTAACTTCGTACACCACTTTCTTTGGATGTTAGTAAAAGTGGACATGCAGGCACTGAAATACTGTACTGAGAGTCGATCATCCACTCACCTGATGTAGTGCTACCTATTTCATTCACCTTCATCATTCTTTATCTGTTTCCTCCTCTCTTCCTATTTCTCCCTTCTTTCCTGTCACTTTTTATACTATTCTTTCCTTTTCAGGTGATTTACATTCAGTGACATGACAAATGGTTTCCTGCAAGCCAGGAAACCATTTACAATGATGGGTGGTGACCATATAACCAACCCATCTGAGTTCCATACATATTAACAAGTGGGTTGGCAGAGAGGGTTTGTGCCCCTCCCCATAAAATAGCTAACACAAAGACAAAGGGCCATCCCTTACGGGATTAGCCTATGGTGTGTGGCTATAGATGAGTAGATAGATACACATGCAAAATAAACACTGGTGTCATGTCTGACAAGAGAGGTTTACTCCTCATTTCTCAACAAACATGAGCCAGCAGCCTCTCTCTAAGTGGTTTTTCAAGGTTAGATTTAGTGGCAATCTGGATAGTTAATATCATGGAGGGGTGTCTGGGAGGCTACAACAGTTAGGAACCCGGTATTACTGTAGTTTTTTTTTTTCCTTATGCTACCTATAATTAAAGGTAAATTTTCTTCCATAAACATCCTAATTAGCCTAGTGTTTTTACAAAGGACTGGTACAGCAGCCATAATTATGAATGGGAATGAATAAAACACAGAAAGTAATAATAAACCAATCACACCAAAAATTGCTAGAAAAGCCATGTTTTGACATGAAACCAACTTACCTAACCTTGTCTGGGAGGACAACAAAATAGCCTACAGAATACAATGCCATCATGCCCAATATAAACCTGGGTATTCTACAGTACAGGAATGCATGTAACTTGCGAGCTTCGGACCTCTGGTTCCTTCTTCCTTATATATATATATATATATATATAAAAAAAAAAAAAAACTAAAGGGGGAAGCAGTCTCTCTCAGACTTTCCTTGAAAATCAACCAGTTTATTTTTACCTTTACACTAAACTCAAGTGGAGATAAAAAACAATAAGCCCACACTGAAGCTTGTATTTTTCTAGGCAACCAATTCCAAATAATCATTTAAAAAATCAACAGTTCGGGAACCGCTACTTTCTGTGGGAAATTCTTTAAAAAGATGCTTCGAATAATACAAGCTTAAATGTAGCACCACACTAGAAATGCATCTTACCTTCTGTTGACATCATAGCGCAGGGGTTCATTCCAGAATGATCCAATATAGACACGAGCAACCTCTGGGGTGGCAAGTACTTTTCCCAATGACCACATGAGTGCACCATACACCCTCATCAGCTGTTGGTGGTCCACCATATCTGCCTTGTTAAGTACAATCCGGATTTTGTCGTCGTGGCCCTTTAGCGCTTCAATGGACCGTCTAAATTCATCACTAATGTCCAGCTTGTGTGCATCAAATAGAAGGATGATTCTGTCAACACGCTCTGCAAACCACTCAAGAACTCCAGTGAATTCATAGCCTCGATCAACTCTCTGCTTCTCACCAGACAGAATCCCTGGCGTGTCTATGATGGAGAGGCCTTTCAGCACGGTGGAATTAACATGGGAGCACTGAAACCGGTTGAGAAAGGCGTTGCCGAACTTGGAGAGAGGTCTGAAGGGCTTCTTGGGGTCCACTACCAGGGCATTACCAGGAATTATCCCGTCATTCTCCCCATACATGACAGCAATGAAGCCATCTGTGGTCGGCTCGGGCCCTATCCTGATTCCTGGAAAGTCCCTCTCAAGTAAATACCTAATAAATGTGGTCTTGCCTGTGGAGTACTGCCCTACAAGGAGTATCATAGGCTTGGCATCGAAGTCTGGATCATCTAACGCTGGCGAATGGAAATCATGAAACTGGTAGTTGTTCTCCAGTGGCAGCACCTTGGACTTGTACACCTTCCTGAGGCCGTCCAACACATTTTCGTACACATCCAGGGACTTCTTTTTGGCCTCATCCTTGTTCATCCAAGAAAACATGGTGGTGGGTGAACCGCCAGGTTGGACCGAAACTGACAGACTCTCTCAGGCGACTGTGTGTGTACTCCCCGGAAGTTGACGTGAATGTTTACCCCGCCCCAGCGCCATCTACTGCCACCCGCCATATTTAAATGGCCGAGCGCCAACATTTAAAAACCTCAACATGCATTATTCATTTATAACACTATATGTAGACTTTGTTTTCCTGCCATAATATGTCATATACATCAAAACATATCCCTCATAATTTCATCGTTTCCAAATCGCACCATGACTTGGTCATTTTGAGAGAGAAATGCCAGTGAAGCTTCATCACTATCATTTTTCTCAGATATTTCCCTCGACTCTTCAATGGGAGAAAAATGAGGGAAGGAAAAGACATGTAGTTAGGTATAAGGAGATAAGATTGTCGGATGGGTGGACAGATAGGATAATTGCACACACACACACACACACACACACACACACACACACACACACACACACACCTCCTCCTCCTCCTCCTCATCATCATCATCATCCAGAGAATAGATTGTTAGACCTTTATACTTAATCTAGAGCAGAGGGAAGTTTTGGGTAATACGAGTATACAGTATTGCTTGAACTCCTCTCATGTATCATAGGAGCTACAAAGGTGCTTGCAACGTAAGTATTTGGTGGCAGGCCGCCCCATTACTCTCTCTTCATTATTTCACTTTTAATAACACCCGCAGGGAATGGGTAGTATTTTTTTTATTCTCTCTCTTCTGGAACACAGCAAATTTGAAAATCTCCCCAAGCAGGTTATTGCCCATTCACACAAGGCTGAGGAAACTCTGCTGCATTGGTGTTATTCTACATGTACTTCGTTTTCCAGGTCATGAAAATAGAACAGAAATATTCTGCTTGCAAGCTGTCAAAGTGCAAGAGCAAACAATGCGAGTTGCGTAATCTATTTAAACTTTTAATCACTATGATTTCTCACAACAGACCCAGGTCGTTTGGCAGACGCCTAAATAAAATTCCACGTGCACCAATCGCTAGGCAAAGATTACCAGAAGCAGTTTTTGAGCCTTTGTTAGGCTTCTCTCTCTCTCTCTCTCTCTCTCTCTCTCTCTCTCTCTCTCTGAACCAAAGCGTATGATGATAGCCTAAATAAAACGCTCATGGCACCAGCAAAAATGTTAATTTAGATTTGTGCTAAAGCTTTTCCTTAGGTATTATACAATTCGTTCATGCTGCAAATTATTTATGATAAGCTCTTATATACCTGCAGAAATTTGTGAAAATGAATCACGGGAATCCCTAATAGCTGGACTTCGATCTTCGCGACTGTGAGCTCGCAGACGAAAGGCAGTGCGAGAATATTTTCCTCTCAAAATAGCACGTGCACTACATTCAGGTAAATTCAGGGCCGATATGCATGAAAAAATATATACATAAATACGATCA
>JAGKTI010007554.1:0-36470 GCA_018397915.1 Birgus latro
CACCAACCCCCTCCCAGCACAAATGTCCACTAAAGCACTGCCATTCTCATCCATCTCTGCAGGCACACCCCACTCACCAACCACTCCATCCACCTTCTCATTCCCTACTTTTCCATTCATATCTCCAATCAGAAACACTCTCTCATTCCTTTCAAACTTTTCCAAGCAGGCTTCCACATTTGTCCAAAACTCTTCTCTCACTCTACTTACACGATCTTGCGTTGGCGCATACACGCACACAATTACCCACATTTGTAGTCCAACTTTCACTCTTACCCACACAATCCTTGACCCAACTGATCCATACTCTCTTACATTCTCCTTCCACCTGTTGCTCACAACAATACACACTCCCTCTTTCGCCCTCTCATTCTCACCCACTCCCGCGCATATACCCCATCCATATTCCCATTCTCTCACATTCTCACCTCGCCATTTAGTTTCAGTTATTCCACATATATCCACTTTCGCACTCTCAAGCACCTGTACAATCTCTCTCTCTTTCACCTCATCATTCATACCCCTCACATTCCAGGTCGCAATCTTAATCTCGTCCTTTGTCCATTCCTTTGTCGTCAACTTTTGGTCAGTCCTGGTCCGAGGCTTCCTGTTTGTATTTTTAGTTAGTTGTTTTTACGGGGTGGGGCACTAACCCACCACCAACCCTTTTAGTCGCCTCTTACGACAAGCAGGGATACTGGGGGAGAATTCTTGAAAAACCCCCTACCCCCAGGGGTAGGAAAAGTCAAGAGGATAGAGTTCAATGTCTGTCGTGTCATGTGCCAGTGTGGCCGCAGCATCAACTACGGTGTTTCCATGGATGCCAGTGTGAGAAGGGACCCACTGAAAATGTATTGTAAAGCCTCGAGCATGGAGAAAAAGAAGAACAGAGTGACAGTTGAAGACAAGTTTGTGATGAGAGGACAGGTGCCTGGAGCACAATAGGGCTAGGGAAGACTGTGAATCAGAAAAAATGACGACTGTCTGGGGGGGAAGTGAATCTCTGACAAACACCAAGGTGCCCAGGATGGCAAAAAGCTCAGTGGCAAGGATAGGGTGAAGCCAGTCTAGTTTCCAAATTCTACACGGGGAAAGGGAAGGGACAAATACTGCTGCCGTCGTGGAAGGAGGGAAGGGGACATGAGAGCCATCTATAAAAATCTGGAAAGAGTTAGTGTAACGGAGGGACAGTAATTCACCAAAGAGGGGTAAGGCATTGGGAGAGTCAATGGACTTGCTTACTTAAAAGGGAGGGGGAGGCAGATCCATATATGGTACAGCCATAATCCAGTTTGCCCCAGATATACACTTGGTAAAACTTCAATAGGACTTCCTGGGAGGCACCCCATCGGAAGCCTGTTAAGCATTTCATGAAGGAAAGGTGTTTCATACAGGAGACCTGTAAATGATCAATATGTGCCTTCCAAGTCAGAATTGGAACATCGAGTCGGAGTCCCAGGAAAGTGTAGTGACGCCGGAGAGGGACAGAGGTATCATGAACATACATAGTGGGCAGAAGGGGTAATGCGTGCTTAAGGGTATAAAACATTAGAACACATTTGTCTACATTAACCCTGAATCCCCAGTCCGCAAACCAAGTTAGGAGGGTGTTAATCCCCGACTGGAGACTATCCTGTGCCTCTGCAGGGTGGGTACTGAGCTAAGGAGGGTTAGGTCATCTGCACATACTAGAAGAGAGGTGCCTGGAGGACGGGGTAGTGTAGACAACATCATGTTAAAGAGGAAGGGACTCAATACCGACCCCTGAGGTACCCCTTTACGAACCGGGAAGGAAGAAGAGGTTATCCCCCCAAGAGAAACTGAGAAAGTTCTACCAGAGAGGAAACTACGAAACCAAGTCAGAGGCGTGCCAACTATCCCCACTCTTGATAACCTATAGAGGATCCCCTCATGGGAAGCAGAGTCGAAGGCCCCAGCCAGGTCTATAAAAAGGGACAACATGATTTCCTTATTTCTATATGTGACTTGGAAGGAATGTTCAAGTTGATGAAGAACATCCAGAGTGCCTCGTCCTGGCCGGAAACCACACTGCTCCTCCATGAGAAGACCTTTACTCTCTGCCCACCAATGTAACCGGTTACTTACCACTCGCTCCATGAGTTTTCCGAGACACGGAAGAAGGGCTATAGGCCTGTAGCTACTAAGCAGGGTGGGGTCTTTCCCCGGCTTTGGAAATGGAAGAATAGAGGCATGCTTTCATGTCGTGGGAAAGACGCCCAACCGCCTGCTACCATTGATCAACTGCAGGAGGAGATTATGTGCCACGGGGTAAATGGGTCAGGAATTCGTATGGAATAGTATCCGGCCCAGCAGCTTTGCGAGAGGGCAGAGCACGCATGGCGATTGTCAACTCATGAGGAGTGATAGGGGACGACAAGTCCGTGGAGGGGGGGGCTTCGCTTCAGCCACGTCAACCACGCACAAGACCTGGGGCAAGTCAGGGAGGGGAGCTGGGGTACTAAGGGACATGCTGTAATGGCGGGCAAGTGCATTAGCTGCATCTGGGGTAGTGAGCAGATCCACTCCATCTTGGGTTAGGGGATATGTGATTGGGGGAGGCAGTGGCCGGATCGGTAGAGAGTTGGCCTGCAATCCTAATGGACCCAGGTTTGAATCCCCACTGGGGCAGGGAACAGTTTAAGGATTTCAGTTTCTTGAAAAGCAGACTTTACTGATCTACCAGAGGACCCGCCGACATGTCGTAAAAGTACCCCCGCTAATACCAATACACCAGTCCTGTATGAGACAGCCCTAGCATGTATTCAATACGGACGGTGGGTGTTAGCGCCGAAGTGGTGACATGTGGAGGTGTATGGATGTAGAAGGACTACTGGGCCTTGATAACGGGCTGTAAAGCCTATGTCCAGAGTTGGTCACATAAAAAAAAAAAAAAAAAAAGTGGTTAATATACCCTTCATGACCCGCAAAAAATGCCAGGCGTGAGTGGAGGAAGTGGAGAATGACAGATGCCACAAAAGTCGCCAAGGCCTTCCTTTTTGCAGCCGTGACTGTACAGGTGCATTCCGCATTTGTCCGTCGATATTGAGCTCTGTTGGCCTCAGAAAAGCAGACCTGCCACGCGCGCCAAGCCTGGCGCTTTGCTAACACCACCCTGTGACACTCCTCAATCCACCAAGGGACCCCACACCGCGGCACCCGACGGGAGGCAATCAGTGAAAATGCTTCCTTGCCTGCTGCCATCAACCATTCCAAAAAAGCACCCGCGGCTAGATTTATGGGGAGGTGAATCACCGGCAGAGAGTCCATCAAAGCCTTGGAAAATTTCGTCCATCCACCATCGGACAGACGCCAACGCAGGCTCGCGGGAACCGAGTCGGAGACGGATATATCAGGGAAGCGGATTATTAGCGGGAGATGATCGCTACCCATAAAGGGTCCCACAATAAATTCCGCCCCATGAAAGTAGGTATCCCCTATACATAGGTCTAAAACTGAGCTTGCTCCTGTGTGTGGATCATAACGAGTTTTGAGGCCCACTGGGGATAGAAGGGCGTATCTGTCTGTTTGTAATAGATATGAAAACAGGGAAGAACCGGTGGCACTTACAGAGCTACAAGGGAGACCGGGTTCCCACAAAGAAGTGACGGGCATTGAAGTCACCAAAGACCAGTGCCGGTGAAGGGAGATGGTCAAGGTAATGTGTAAATTCAGCAATGGTGATATTATGACAGGGGTTGTATAAAAGTAATAAGGAAACTCGACGTCCCTGCAACTCTACCTGTGCACCAAAGAACCCCACTGGTATAAGTGGTGAGTGGGAAAATCCTGTGATGAATACCGTCCCTGACCAGTAAGGCCAACCCTCCCCCCTGCTGTGCTGGCCTGTCCTGTCTAACGACTGTATATCCTCTAAGATTAAATCAAAGATGTGGTTGTAACCATGTTACACTTACCCCAATAATCGACAGAAGAAGTTCGTTGATAAGCATCTTAAATTCATGGTTTTTTTCAATATAGAACGAGCGTTCCATACCACCATGGAAAAATGCTTTGGGGTGGAGTCTATGAAAATGGTGCAAGGGAGAATAACCTGGGCATGATTTGCTCACAGATGTCCTTGGGTGTCATGCCCTGAAGGTAGGCTGATATGGCATCGATGACAATCCGGAGAAGGGCAGCAAGATCCACAGCAAGGAGAGGTCGTGGCTGGGTACCAAGGGAAGGCGGCAGTGAAGGAGGTCGCTGGGGTCTGTCTGGCAGGGTGCGGATTGCTTGAGCACGATGAAGGGCCCGTTCCTGGTGCTGACCTTGGGAGGGGAGTGGAGCCGGCAAGATCTCTTCCAGTGGGGACCCCTCCTTTGGGAGGGGTGGGGGGGGGGGGATGAGGACGTTCAGACACATGAGGGCGCCTCAACCTCGGGGGCGAGTGGACGACCACTGAGTACGTCAATCTCTGGGCAGTTGTCACTATCTCAGGAAGTGGGGAAATGTGTGTGCCCGTGTCAGATTCCCTGTCGATGACATCTGCCTCTGGTGGTTGCAGATCCTGTAGGGCAAAGAAACGGTTGGAGGTGACTGCAGCAAAACTGAGGCCCTGCTGCATGGGTCGGCTGGGTGGGTGAGAGGAGACAGATGGTGCTGACTGAGCGGGATGAGGGGTTGTGGCAGTACGCAGTGCTGGGTTGAGGGAGCGCAGCCTGGTGTTCACAGACTGGAGGGAGAATGGGTTGTTTTGGGCTTCTACATGGATGGTAAGGGCTTGCTGATAAACCAGACAAGATAACGATGTGACGGTGTGGGCGTCGCCACAGAAAAAGCAGTAAGGGTCCTCTTTATAAGGCTCCCCAGTGCTAGAGCGATAGGGGTGAAAGCGGCTGCATCGTGCACATCGGACTTTGTTCCGACAGGAAAGGAATCCATGTCCAAACTGGTGGCAAGTGAAACATCGTAACAGTGGAAAGGTGTAAGTACCTACCATATAGCATGAATATCCCAGTATGACTTTCTCTGGCAGGGGACCCTCAAACTTGAGGCGAATAACCCGAGACTGGACCTGTGTGCCGTCCTGTCCAGATCGGGAGGTGAGGCGTGAAACCTCTACAAGGTGGCCCCCTGACCCCAGACAGCAAAGCTGTGAAAGGATGTCATCGGTGGATAGGTCAAGTGACACCGGGCTAATTTTTCCAAATGAATAAGCACTATCTGTGGAGGAGGTGACCCTCCAGCACTTGACCTTCCATTCTCCCAGGGAAGTTAAGGATTCAGGAGGGGCAGGCAGCTTGGCTAGATTCGCCTCTGCTATGCAGAAGCGAAAGGCTGCCCCTCGTCCCAATACCCGAAGCTCACCCTCCACACTGTATTTGCTCCAAGAGAGAGCAAGCACTGATGGCCTTAGACAGAGCTCTGGGGTTGGAAAAAGCTGCACTGCCGTCTAAAGTGCAGACTAGGAAAGTGATCAAGCACTCACCTGTGATGTCAGTAGATGGTGTGGGCTTGAGATACTTCCCTGAATGGCATGTGTCATCCAGTCCACCGTCCTCCTCTTCTTCCTGAGGTGGCTGTCATCCACGCTTGCCTTGGGTAGGTCCGATCTCCAGTATAGCCTCGTCATCCATGGGCACTCCTTCAACCGGCTGGGTAGCCGGCTGCGCCATCTCCATGGCGTTCACTCTCCTTGGCCGCGCCTAAACACAGCCGAATAACAGCGGTATCAACACCAAGTGGGCCACAAATGGTACAAAATAAGAGAAGGAAGTAATCAAAGGGCACTTGGTGGGTTTGGGATTGATAAGGTGTAGCATCTGATGGGGAGGAAGGCAGGAAAGAGAGCGCTTCCAACCCGAACCAAGCGTCAAAGGCAAGTTCCATTGCAGCATTTAACCCAAGTTGGATCACTGCAACACATAAAGTATATACAGTACATCCAGCTTGTTTGTTTACAATCGCTGAGTATCGTTGCCATAGGAACGGACCTCGCTGCCTGTGGCCGCGAAAGAACCAGCTACCGGATCCTCCCCCCGGTCCCGGCAATGACAGGTGCGGGAAGATGATTTACTAGTGTTTGACCAAATAATGTGTTAGCACGTATTGCTCTTGTATGATGAGAAAGGTCAAGAACTAACATTAGAGAAAGTAGCTATTCTTCTGTTGTCTGCTGATCGTGGCCAAATGACTGCATCACGCAATCACTCACCACATCGCAGCCTGTGAGGGGTAAGACGAATTCCCGAATTGATATTTACCAAGTCGGCACAAAATCGGCACTTTTATTTTATCACCATATAGGTTCATACACACCTAATTAATATGAAATCCGGGAAAAAAAAAGTGCATAAAATTAAATTAAATTAATGGCTAAATTAAACAATATTTTTTTTACTGGACCAGATAATTGTGTGAACCTTTAATAAAAATGCCGATTCGTAATCGGTACATGACGCCAAGTCGGTAATTCGTCGCCGGGCACTCGGGCAGTGAGTGTGTGTAGTGTTTTATCAGTGATCGTGATTCGATACGAAGCCGATTACTATAATGGCCAGTATCGGTTACCGCTGACGGTATCCAGGTAGTTACAGTATTACAACCTGTTTAGTCCGATGAATTGCCCGGACATTTAATAGAACTGTTTACAAATGAAACATTGCAATTTAATCCGTCACGTCCCGACCGATTTCCCACCTCCGATACCCTACAGTCCCAAGCAATTTCGTTTTTTTTTTTTCTCAAACCTTCGCTTTTGGTGAAAAACATCGAAAATTCATAGAGAAATCGCCCTCCTGAGCCTATAAATGGTGCTACAGGTGATGAGTCAGCCGTACCTTTCGTTCTTAGGGTATCTGGCCTCAAAGAAAACGAACTATAGGAGGGTAAACTAATTCAAGCCCCTTTGAATTACGTATTTATTTATTTATTTGGTACGAATTTATGTGTAGTACAAGACTATATTTGTTTTCACACAATTATATAGGCAATAGAAGCATTGTTCAGTCACCAAACACATCCACATATGGCACCTTCCTTTACGACATTACCACCTCATCATTTCTGTTTGTGTCTTGCTCTAGCTTCTTTGTTTCTTTGTTCTCCACCTCAGGAATCAATTTCACCGTGAATTTCACCATTGGAGAGACCTTGGCATGGCATGTCTTTACTGGCCAGGTCACTGCTAACAGGTGAATTGCCGAGTGTGGGAGCGGAAGGGGGTCAGGTGGGGTTAGGCAGTATCCCCACTTGACAGCAGATAGAGGAAGGTCTCCCACGTATGCCTACCAAAAATCACCCGTGAAGCTTGAAAATTGTGCAAATGACTGACCTTGCAATTGCGTAACATACGGGTATGTCAATGGGTCTAGCTGTGACAAAACGTTGCGACATACCCATACGTTGACGGGACACCTCAGGTTAAAAGTATTACATGGCCACTTACTACTTGAATTACTTGTAGCAGTCTAGAGGCCGAGGCCTCACAGTCATGGTGGTACACCACTGTGATCCAGCCATGTGTCCCTCTGTTTGAGGTCCATCTGGACCAGGATAGAGTTTGAGGCTGCCCTGCAGAGTTGGATGTACCCCACTGAGCTCTATAGTATGGAGAGGCTTTCTCATGGGTAGCAGTTTGTGTAACTGCCACCAGGGGCCCAGGGCAGTGCTGATGTTGTTTATCTACGCCACCAACGCCCATGTCTTTTGAAATCAGCCGATGAATTCGGAAAATATAGTGCCATGGCTCACTGCTTAGCTTATGTAAGGAACAATGAAACAAACAGAAAGCTAAGAACAGTGATCCAGTTGTATTACCATTGTGGAGGCGACGAGTGTAGGTGTTTCAACGTGGTGGTCAAAGTTACACGCTCGCTGTGGAGATAGCCTTTTCATATTATAGAGCTCAGTAGTGTATCCCTGTACAGGAGGTTTGTCTGATATCTCTGTCAGGAATCTGTCCAGAGCTCTCTTGAAGCCCTCTTCTGAGCAACCCTTGTCTCTCAGTTCTTTAGGGAGACTGTTAAAGATTTCTGGCCCATTTGTATTGAAACTGGATCCTAAGAGGGTTTTAATTTTGTGTGGTGCCTGGATGGGTAATGCTCGTCCTGCACACTGCCATCGAGCATGGTCACTGGGATGTAGAACTATTCTTGTTGAGTCTAATGGGTTTGAAACTAGTCCCTCCAGGATCTCCCAGACATAGACTGCAATATATCTCTCTCTTTTCTTTGTTGAGAGTACATGTTCAGAGATTTTAGCCTGCCCTACTAGTCAAGCAATTTTTTTCCTCTGATATGGTGTGTGAAGAAATGCTGGACAGAATGTAAGACTTGAATGTCTGCGAACTTATGAGGTGACCAGAGCTGGCTGCAGTAGTCTAGGAGGGGTTGGACAAGAGCCTTGCATAGGGTCACAAGGCATTCCTCTTCTCTTGTGCAGAAAGTTTTTAAGGCCCTTTCACACATACGCACTCTTGAACGCGACACCTGCATGACTGCCATTTGTGCATCATTCGAGTTCAGAATCTTTGCACATCGTCTAGTCATCGTATGGGGAAATCCATGCAAAACGAGTTTTGGCCAATAGTCTTACATGGTGGACGAAAAATAAGTGCAGCGCTTATTTTTCGTGTAGGACTCGTTGTGGCTGGTGACCGCTGCAAAGATAAGGCAGGAGTGCTTTAGACATCGTGCAGCAATCTCAATGATCACCAGCTAGCTATAGTGCAGCATATGTGCAACTTTCATTTTAGGTCGGCAGCACTCGTGCACTGATTGGGCATAAAATTCAAATTTTGGCCGTTACAACAGCTGCATGATAGCTGCCAGGCGAATCGTTCACCTGATCGAACGCTGGACGATAGATAAATGAGTGCTGCCCGATATGGCAGCGTGCTAGTGGTTTGGGAACAAGGGGCTGCCTGTCGGCTACAAAAACCACCATGGACTATGCTCACTTCCCTTCGAAGTCCTACAACCCTACTTGACGGCCTGGTTCTCCCTGTCGGCTGTCACCCTACCTGCCACTCTACGCTCTTGACAACCCAGTGTGCTACCCCGACCTGACGCCCTTGCTTGCTGCACTTGCCCAACCACCTGACAACATGGTCCAATCACCTGACATCTTTGCTACCGAGAGCCAGACACAGATGGTGGAGGAGCACAGTGAGTTCACGGAGGAGAGGCCCAAGACCCAGGATTCACAGGACATGGACTCGTGTGATGACTTGTCACCTGTGGCAGGCACGTCCAAGGGGCAACGCTGTAGGAGGAACTGTGTGATCATCACTGACGAACAGGAGACAGAACTTGCATTCGTCAAGCAATTGAGCAGCATTCGTTTAGCAATCAGGCAGTATTCTTTATTGTCGTTTTGTTGCCAGGCAGTAGTCGGGCAGGAATCATCTTTTCTGAAATAACTGTTAAATTCAAATTCAAGATGGATCGTCATCAATCGCTCAGATACTGGGCAGCTGTCGGGCAAGCATCGTTATGGTTGTGCAACTTCCGTCAAGCATTCGGGGAATATTTGTGCACGTGTCATGCCAAAATGTTCCACGCAGCTGGATGGGTTTAAAGTGCACCAATTTCCAACGATACCAGAATGAACCGGGATCATCACGGTTTCGTCCCAAGATCGCCTGTGTGTGAACCTTACTTTAGTATCCACCCAGCTACTCTGCTTTCTTTACTGTTTCCTGAATGTGGTATTGAAATTTGCCATCTGTACTGAGGTAAACTCCCAGACATTTGACCTCACTGTTGGTGGCTTGTCCGTCTTCAGTACAGTTATCTGTTCCATTTTTTAGATTTTCTAAGGGACCACATCTCAGTAGCTCAAATTTATCGTCAAAAACCATATTGTTTTTCCTTGCCCAGCTATATACAGTATCCAGGTCCACTTGTACATTCTTCACATCACCTGGTGAATTGACATTTTTACTGATGTTTGTATCATTAGCAAATGATAAGAGTGTTAAATCTCTTCATCAGTGTCAATCATCAGTATGAGGAAAAGAGATGGTCCCAATACTGAGCCTTGAGGTATACTGCTAGCAACTGGTCTTTTTGAGGTTGATGCTCCATTTGCTTTGACAGTGTGGCTTCTGGAGGACAAGATGTCATGCAGCCAGATGCCAAGATTACCAGAGATTCTCAGGGTTCTCAGCTTGTGGAGGAGTATTCCATGATCAACCTTGTAGAAGGCCTTGGCAATATCAAGGAATACTACATATTATTGCCAGCTGCCAGTTGGTTTAGTAGGTGATCATGATGTAATAGCTGAGAGAGTCATGACCTCCCTTTATGAAAACCATGTCGGCTTTTGTTCATTAGTTTTTGGTCTTCTAGGTAATCAGCAGTATGACTCCTTACTGTCTTTTCAAATATTTTGATTATGTGGGATGTTAAGGCCACTGGATGATAGTTTTTGGAAAGACCTCTTTGTCTTCCTTTGTGTATTGGTGTTATAGTGGCTCTTTTCAGCTCATTGGGTATTTTCCCAGAATCCAGTGATCTGTGCCAGAGAAGGTATAATGGTCTTGCAAGAGTGTCTTTACATTTCTTTAGTAACACTGCTTGGAATCCATCCAGACCTGGTGCTGAACTTGACTTTAATTTGCCAACTGCTTTTATAACAACTTCAGTGAAGTTAAAGTCAGTCAGGGTATGTTGCTGTTGTCTCGCTGGGTCAGTCCTGAAGAAAAGTTGTGGGTCATACATGATCTTTGTGTTGTTTGGTTTACTGTAGACTGCATCATACTGGTTTGCAAGAATGTGGCATATTTCATGTGGGTCTATTACCAGGTCACCTTCTGACACAAGAGGCCCAACATGAAATTTTGTTCTGGAGTACTGATACCTTTTTGTATATCGTATGAGAAGAAATACCTGTACTTGGGATTACTGGTACTCGTGATTTTTGTCACGGGCTTGGTTTTTTCCCTCCTTGGCAGATCATTACGAGAATCTTTTAGTTTTCTCTCAGTCTCTGTGATTTTTAGTTCTAGTTTAGTTTTTCTTTGGTCACTGGTTGCTAAGTTGAGTTGTTTCCGTAGAGATGCCATTTTTCTCATGAGTATTTTTCTAGTCCATGGTATGGCTTTAGTTCTAGTTGATCCAGATGTTTTCTTTGGTGGTATCCAGTTCTTGCAGACTTTAAGGAGTGTAGATAGGAATATCTCTAGTATACCATCAACATCTTTGTTTTCCAGGGCCAAGCCCCAATTCAGCTGCAACAGGTTTTCATTGACTTTATCGCATTCATAAAAGAAATTTAGGGCACTGAGGTTTTGAGGATTTATTTCTGCTTCAGTTAGATATATTCCTTTTCTTCAGTGTGTTCTTATTGTGAAGAGATTGTGGTCTGAGCAGATAGTTTTTTCTAATTGGTAGCCGTGTATTAGTTCACGGTTATTTGTGAATACCAGATCTAATATATTTTTATGTCTTGTGGCTTTTTTTATGACATGGGGGAGGAAGTACAGTATTTATCTGCAAGGTTTATTAGATCATTTGCTTGCCCCTGGTCATTATGTGTGCCTCCTGTTATTTTTCTTGATGGCCATTGTATTATGCAGAAATTTAAGTCTCCTGTTATAATAATGTCTGGCACTGGTGCCAGAAGGGAATCAAGTGCCATTTCTATTGCCCTAGTTGTGGTTTGGAAGTTTTCCATGGTGAAGTTTGGAGGACAATATATATTGACCAAGACTAAGGTTATTCCTTTGATATGAGCAATATTTACTTCAACGTGCTCATTTGAGTATGAGAGCAAAGTATTGACAGTTATGGCCAAATCATTTCTTACATAGGTTATGACACCTCCATGACTTTGCCCAATCCTCTCAGTTCTGAGTGGGGTGTAACTTTCTAATTGTATTTCAGCATCATATATTTCTTCAGTGAGGTGTGACTCCATTAGAGCGATAAAGGCATACTTTTCTTCTTTGGATAGTTCTGAGAAGAATGGTACCTTGTTTTGGTTAGACTTTGGGTACAAGCCTCGAATATTGCCTAACAGGGCACTTTCTAGTGGGCTTTGACAGCATTTAGCCAGGAACACATCTGGATCTGGGGATTCTGGGGTAGACAGGACTGAGGTTGATTCTGGATTTGAGTTGGCCGATTTGCCGTCATGTAGTTGGTTATTACTTACCAATAAATCTTAGAGTCATCACTTACCCAGTGAAATAGTGTGGTTAAAAATGTTTTCAATTACCTGTCCTTGGTTAATCTCTGTAGTACTCAGTAATCGATAGTTAGCAATAAGTATCGTTACTTCTTGGTAAATGGGTAGTATCAGAAGTATCGATATTTTGTTATCGATACACCCACCAGTGTGTGTGTGTGTGTGTATGTATGGAGAGAGATCTAGAGACACATAATGTGGGTACCTATTATGGCTAACTTAGAAGAAAATGAAGTTCTGTAGGTAGCCTAATCCTTAAGGAGACAGGACACTGTAAACATAAATATAAGTGCATTTGTGTGAGGAAGCTGTCAATAAACTGGGTAAACGTACGCTTTACTTGAAACAGTAGAATGACCTTGCCAGTTCAATGCATATTCCTCTAGTTTGTTTGGGCGTGTGGAGAGGATGGAGAGTGAAAGATTGACGAGGAGAGTGTATGTGAGTGAGGTGGAAGGGGCGAGAGGGAGGGGGAGGCCGAGGATGAGATGGAGGGATGGAGTGGAGAGGTATATGAGAGAGGGGGGTGTGAGTTGGGAGCGTGGTAGTGAAATGGCAGGGGGACAGAGTGACATGGAGGCGATTTGTTTGTGGCCACCCCGTTCAGGATTGAGGCGTCTGGCGATAGATAGATAGATAGATTGTTTACTATATTTTTGTGACTACTTTCAGGGTGGTATATTACCTTTTCCTGCTGAAAAATTTCCCATCGTTTTTGTCATGTTTCTTAAGCCGTACCTAAGATTGTCTGTCGTACCGAATGTACTCTAAGGTGGCTTTTGTTTCCAACTTCCCAACTGGATGCTAGGTTAGGTTGGGTTGAGGTGGATTAAGTTAGGTTAGGTTAGAGTAAATTATATATTAGGTACAGTTATGCTAGGTTTAGATAAATACTTGGGTTAGGATTGCCCCTTCCTCCATTACCCAGATAAATCAAACAAGTTGACACAGTGGAACATAGCTAGAACAGTGGGGAAACAGATTTTGCACGAAACATTTATTTACCGCCCCAGAAATAATAAGAAAAATATAATAGCTAGACTGTCAGGAACAAGAACTTATTTGGAAAGGTGCTTCTGCTGCTTCTGATAAAGCATAAGTTTACCATAAACTGTATATGTTAGTGTTCCTAGAACGATATAACGAACAAACTGGGGGGAGGGGTGGGTTGCTATATCCGAAAGTTTGCTATATACAAGGGGTTCAGTATTTCTGAGGGATTACCAGACTCAGTTTGCTATATAAGGGGAGTCGTTTGGTCCTACATGCTCAGACACAACCTAAACTAACTCTGTGAAGTTTTACATGGTGAATTCAATGGTTTATGAAGTTGTACATGTAAATTTATAAAGTTGTACATGTAAATTCAGAGCTGTATGAAGTTGTACATATAAATACAATACCAATAATAAGAATACAGTATAATGTAGTACAGTATTGTTATAGTACACTAATTGTGCCAGGAAGGGATGCCGTTGAAGTACTCTTACACTTACTGTGCCAGGGAGGGATGCTGTTGAAGTATACTTGCTGGGCCAGGAAGGGATGCTGTTGTCACCATGGGCTGATTCGCGAACTTCCCCTGCATTTAGCAACCTTTGTTCGCGAAATCCGGGGGAAGTTCGGTCGCGACTTGGCTGTTCATTATATCTGAAATATGCAATACCGGGGTTCATTATATCGAGGGTTTACTGTAATAGGGGACCTCCTGTTCTTAAAAGTTAACATTGCCTGGAGAGGATAATTGGTGATTCTGCATAATGTAGTAGATTGTGTAAGAAAGTTGCACTCACACTTTGTTGCATCCTGCAGAATTTATTTCCCTCCTCAGATCAGTGAATCATTGTCATCTTCCTTCCGGTATTAGAGGCTGTCCACCACGAGTTGGCATGATCAGTTATTAGAGTAACATTCTTTTCAGTGAAACCACAGGAGAGTACCCACTCATTCAATTTGCATTTGCATTTTTTTTTTCCCCTTAAATAAACCATACTGCACTGTATTATTGTGAGAGCTTTAAAAAGTTGCAGAAAGGTGTAATTTTGAGAATCCACCAGTTTAATGTGCAAACTATAGCAAGCAGCCACATTCCTTCTCAGTTGATTTGCCTCCATAATCATTCAATCACTAATCATTCGTCTGTACTAACCGAGCCTCATATAACAACACAACCTAACCTAACCTAAGTCAGCCAGACTTAATTTAACCAAACCTAACTAATCTGAACAATTTGGGGACAAAGGAATTTCGGGTCCGAATCGACCCATTGTCCTCTGCAGGATACCACTGCCTACATCAGCAAACCTAACTTCTTGCTCTTAAGCAACATTATTTTTGTAGAATTTGGTTGTCCAGAATAAATTATAAAATACAGTAACATAGCCCAAATGTTATTTCAGTCAGTTTTTGGTAAATCACTTCACTTCATTCAGGAAATCTGACACAGGAGTGCCTTCACCTGGTCGCGAGGGATACCAAGTTCATCTGTCTGATAACGGATAACCTCCTTGGTTAAGTGTATGTGGAACCAATCTCTGAAGATCTTACAGGTAAATTAAGCCTTCACAGAATGGTACCACACAACAGGTAGGCTATCCATCAACCCACGGATACAACGTGGCTGTTTTGCACTATCAACAAAAACAGGCTTGAGGTGGTTCATCCTGTTAGCATTGGTGCAGCACAAAACCAAGAAATGCTGTTTAGACAATTTCCGACCAGGCACAGTCTTCTCCCTCCCATCATCCAGGGTGTTGGTGGGCAAGGAGCAGTAGAAGAGGCCAGTTTCGTCAGTTTTGTATACTTGATCGTGAGCAAGGCCCTCGTCCTTGATCAGGCACTGCACTTTCTGGCAAAACAGCTCTACATCCTCTACTGTCGCATCCAAAACCTCGCCATGCGTCTTATGGCCTGTAAGTCCACGTTGAAGTTTGAAGCAGAAGAGCCAACCTTCAGATGTCTTGAAGTCGTGCACGTTGTGTAGGCATGTAAACTTCTCGGCTGTCACCTTCATCTTGGCCCAATGTACAAGCACTCCTGCATCTCGTTGTTGGCAGAACCAAACCAAAGTCAACTGGTCAGTGGCGGCATGGCGAGGCTGAGACATCACCTTCCTATCGCCCTTCCAAGTGGCATCACCGTAGTCATGTCTGTACTGAGTCAGCTTGGCCTGTGATTTCTTGATACCAAACAAAGTTGAACGGGCCATATCACATTCCCGCGGAATGCATGAAGTGGTCCAGTCCGTGTCAACCTTGCTCAGTATCTCACGCTTCTTCTCCAGAGTCAAAACCTTTCTCTTTCATTTCCCAGTTGGTGGTGGGGCCATCACCACACAAACAAGAATGTTACAGAGGAAAATCAAGGCGTGAAGAAGGTAGGGAACCACCACAATCGCAATGGAAGCTGCCGTGGCTACAACTTGGCCAAGCATGTCCACACATGAGAAAGACAGAGACAGGAACTGAGGTGCAGTACCACCACATGAACACAGTGTTGTCATGTCTCTGCCCATGCTTGGCTATGAGCACACGTGTAAAAAGTGCCAAACTGACCCTTGAGTGCAAGGGTCATTTTCACTAGGCCAGGCAGATATTGCCACGCAGCATGGATCCACCGTACATCATGGCCTTGGGGAGTGTCCGAATAATCTGGCCAGCCAGGCGACTTTGACCATTTGGTAGGGAGGCGGATGGCTGTGCGTGCCCTTGGAGCTTCCGAGTGATCCGGTCAACCGGGGACTTTGACTATTTGGTGGGGAGACGGACAGCCATTTTTGCTCAGCTTGTGGGTCAGGGTCTGTATTACTCGTGCGTGGCCGAGAGGTCCGAGTGATCCGGGCAGCCGGGAGACTTTGACTGTTTGGTGAGGAGGCAGATGGCTATTTTTGCTCACGTGGTGGGCTGTGGTCTGTTACCTGTGCTTGGCCAGAGAGCAGCTGGCAATGTCGGAAATTTTATGTTCGGATACAGACAAAGAAATCCGTATACTGCCATAATAGAGCCAAGGCTTGACGTTTGGATACGGAGCATCTCCAAATACAGTGTGTCCAGATTACAAGTGATTACTTATGTAAGCGCTCCTTAGGCATATGCAGGAACTAACCTTGACATCCTTGTTGAAGATCAATATCAGTAACTGACTGAATCAGTGTGAATCTAGCCTAACTGTGAAAGCCACATCATTTGAACGTAACTGTAGATGTACTTGTCCAAATAATACCCCCTCACCCAATGTGATGTTTAGTATTTATATATTCTTGCTCACACCGGATGATTTGAGTCAGTTTAGGAAAGGCTGTTTGAATCAGTGGGATTAGTACAGTATATGCATGATTCAGTTTAGGAGAGGTTGTTTGAATCAGCAGGGGGGTGGGAGGCAGAATAGCTGAATGGTAGTGCACATGCCTCACTACCATAGGGTTATCACAATGGTAGCATTCATGTTTCACGACTGTTGGGTTGGCAGTTCGATCCAGCATCAGCATGGCTCATTTCTGGTGAGAGATGTAGCAGTCTCTCGAAGGATCTCTCCTTGCCGTGCAGAGCTATATGGTCCATTGGTCCAAGCTCGGAGGATACATCCACCTTGAATCAGCAGGATTAATTATATTCTTCAGGAACTCTTTCTAAAGGAAAAGTCATCCCCCAATCAAATACCTTCATGTGGAGATATCAAGAATAATACACAAAAGACCATACACTAAAGATGGAAAAATATAGGAAAATAAAATATAATGATGACCATAAAGATATAGGGGAAAAATTTGTCATTAACATAATACAGTATAAGTACATAAGGTTCCAGGTTACGTCACTCTCGACATACATCACTCTTGAGGTTATGACAGTCCGTTACAAGGAAATTTTAAAATATTAAAAAATGAAGAAGTAAACATATATTGAGGATTTTAAAGTGTTGCTGTCTGTCACAAGATGTCTCTGGTGTTTTCTCACCTCACGCTTGACTGCTTCCAAACGGTCTCAGCCTCACCACTACCACCGTCAGATATGCTGTTACCATGATTATTGTGTTTGCTTTTTGCAGTCCCAATTCAGTGATGCCCAAGTGAATACTTCCTATTGATAAAAATGATTCCAAGAAACGAAAGACCATCACGGTACGTGAAAAGGTGGACATTATTAAGCATAATGAGAAGGGAGAAAAGGTATCAGCGATTGGGCATGTGTTGGGGCAATAATCTACAGTAAAGTTTATTGTATGATAGAGTAACAAAATTGCCTAGGTTCATTTGTTTTAAGGAATAAAATGTGTGTTGCCAGTGTGCATGAGTGTGAAGATGATGGAAGAGTGAGGAAGCGGCAGACTAACTCAGCTGCCACCACTGTTGTCATGACAGTGACAACACGTGCTGGTACCAGCACGACCGTAACACATAAGAGGTTGAGGGGTGACATGGCTGACCAAGAGTACAATATGTTTTTTATTCAGTAAAAATCACATGTTCGAAAGTTTGTGCTTCATATACATATCTGTTATCATAAGAGTATTATATTTACAGCATACAATATATGGTTGAAAAGTCCACATATGGTTGACATAACCAGTGTGTCAACAGAGGGTATAAATGTATTATGTACAGTCAGAAACTTGAGTTACATACAAAATCGACTAACGTGTCTGACGTAACCTGGGACCTTGTTGTAGTACGGTGACTAGATGAAGCTGAAACACACTCACTGGAATGTAAAGAAGTGGATGTTTAACATACTAGGTATACCTTTAGGATTCTTGCGCTGACAATCATCCTGTGACCACCTTGTCTTAGTCCCCAGTGTCGATGTTCAGTGAGATATGAGTGTGGTTTTGCCTTGCAAGGCCACTGTTTTTACAAGGAATGCAGTGAGGTGTGTGGTGTGTGTGTGTGGGCCATTTCTCAACCTGGTCAATTGGAAAATGGTCTCGCAATCTGGCAGCGTCCGACAACGAGGATGACGTGACCAGGGCATCTGAGAAGTGCAGGTGGGTGTCTCCACAGCCTCTAGTCACTGGTGGAAAAGGGAGTGCTGAGGTGGGCACTTCGGTAGCACAGATGAGGTGACGTATCTTGTGTGGACTCAGGACTGGTCCGGGGTGTTTGGTAACCCACAGCTGGTCTCTGACACCATCAGCGAGTCACCCTTTGCAAAATACATACTGAACGGGTTAACCACGCCACTGGGGTATGAGTCATCCTTGTCTTTCGCCATCCTTGCAGTCAATCTGCTAAAATTTTCAGAGCAGCCAGAAACACTGACAACCCTGGGCCCATGGGCAGTAACTTGTTGCTGTGCCAACAATGAAGTTAGCAGAGACATCAATTCTGGCAAGATCTGGCCCATCTCCATGCAGTTGGACTCAATTGAGGCAAAGCTGGGACCTGCTGAAACACCGACTCTGAGCTGCTGTAGGTTGCTCAGATACCAGTGAGGTTCCCTGCCCTTGTTGCTTCACGCAACTCAGTGGGTAAGACTAGTTTTCCAGGGCCCACTTCCATCTCAGGTCTTTATAGGCTATGTGTCCTACCTCGTCGGCATGTACACCTGCCCAGTGCTTCTCTGCCATAACTGTCAGCAGTTTGGCCACACACGGTTAACATTCCGCAACAGGACAAGATGCTCATTGTGTAGTAGTTACCACCCTTTCAGGCCGGAATCAGGGGAAGGACAGAAATGTTCCAGGGACCCCATATGTTACATCTGTGGAGGTGACAACCACAGGGTGGTGTTGAAGCTGTGCCACATCAACAGGAGAACCACTGATATTTATGAGGCCATGTGGAAGGATGGCGCCAACCCCACCGCCATCAGGTACCTTCGTAAGCTACACACCATGCCTCGTTGCCCGCCCTTTCCTCTTGGGTCTAGTCAGAGAATGCCACTCATGGTCCCATCTGGTGCTGATGTGAGACAGGGTCGGAACTATGCAGATTGCTTATCCGCCAACTGCTATGCGGTGCTCACTGTCGAGGATCCAGATGGCGGCCAGGGGGAGGTTAGGAATTTGGCAGTCTCCACTGACCCAACTTTCACTGAAGAGGTACTGGTCCACACTGTCAACTCCATAGCGGTGTTGCCACCCCACACCCAATGAGCACCCCGCCGCTGCCACCATTCTTCCAGCCTCCAAACCATGGAGATGAATTGGCAAGATCTGGAAGCGGCCGCCCCTGCTGTTGCTCGTGCTGCACTGCATAGCACCTCCCACGCAGCCTCAGCTTCACTGCCACAAACTGGTCACAAGTGGTCCTCACTGTCAGGGTGTCCGCCAATGGGTTCCAGCTACCCATTTAGTCGGTGGAGGGGGTTTCAACTCAGGATATTCATTCGTGGCATTTTTCACAGAGCACTGGATCTTCATCATCAGGGAAAGTCATTCTTGTCCCCAGCTGTTGTCCCTGTTCCTTTCAGCATCATGGGGGGCATAAGTGGTTTAAGGTTCCTATTCTGGAATTCATGATGCTTGATTTTAAAGCTTTATTGACTGAATGGGATCCGAGCATAGTTGGGGTCTGCAAGATGTGGTTGTAGCCCCGCATATGACACAGCACTGGGGCTTGCACAATCCACAGATTGGATTGCCCTTGGGGGAGGGGAGGGGCCCTGTTGCTGGCTGTACATTAGACCTCCCAGAATGTATGCTTGTCTCTCACTCCCTTTCCCGGTGGCCCAGTGGAAGTCCTGGCAGTTCAAGTGGCACTTCAGACAGAATGGTTATCGGTGTTGTTGTGCTACAATCCATGCCAGGACATGACCCAGGGGGAGATGCTTCACTACTTTCATCAGCTTCCAGCCCCCGGCCTTTATCACGAGGGACATCGATGCCACTGGGATCCTTTGCTGACCACAGCCAGCATTACAGGGTTGTCTCTCTTCACATGCTCCTGGATTCCCCTCGCATTGGCCTCCTCACCCAGCTAGGTCTGTACACCAGTCACGACCTCTATACCGGACGGCCATCAGTCTTGAGCCTCTGCCTCGGTGATGCTGCCTTCCAGTGCCTAGAGGTCAAAGTGGGTCCATATATGGGCAGTGACCATCTGCCTGTATTTTATGACTATTTGGGCCTCTCCCCAGTCTGGTCCAGTGAGTGTCATCCCCAGTGGAAACTGAGAGGAGAAAAGTGGCCAGTGTACCATTCAGAACTGTCCTTATGTCTTCCTGGCCAATGGATCTCGCCTCTCATGTCGGCATGAACGTTTGCGGACCTCTTGGTGGAGGCAGGAGACAGAATATTTCAGTGTTCAATCAGCTGCTACGTCCAATGAGCAGAAGTCCCTTGGTGGTCGGAGGAGTGTGCAGCTGCAGTCAGGGCCTGCATAGGGCCTGGTATGTTTGGAGCCGGAACCCTTGCCAGGAACTGGGGAATGCCTGTTGTTGTGCCAGTGCCATCTGCTCACATATCAAGTCAGCAAAGCAGCAAGCTATGGATTCCTGTTTTACCCTCCTTCACCACCTCCCCATCACACACCTGGAAAGGCTGGAAAGCAATGGCCAGCCGCCCCACCTCTCACTCATACCCTCTTTGCCGGGAGGGTTTGTGCCTCCTGGATGACCTCTATAAGGCAGACTATGTGGCATCATTCTTCCATTCCCAGTTTGGATGCCCGGGTGACTTACCCTTGTCTGTAGTGTATGAGGCGGCGATACAGTGGGGCATCTCGTCTCCTGCCACTTCAGGCCTAGATTGTCCCTTCACTGTTTCGGAACTTGCCACAGCACTGTCAGCCCTCTGACCAGGCAGAGCAGTGGGACCAGATCTTGCGGCCAACGAGTTCCTGCAGCACCTGCTGCCCAACCTGCAGGATTGCCTCCTGTCCATCTACAATCTTAGCTTGACCCAGGGAGTGTTCTCAGGGGTTTGGAAGACCTCCGCACTACTGGCTTTTCCCAAACCAGGCAAGGATCCATCAATGTCATTCTCCCATGGGTCCATCGCCCTTCTCTCCTGTGTGGGAAAGTGCTGGAGAGGATGGTCGTCCATCATCTTTCATGGTGTATGAAATTGGGTCCCTCCTTCAGGAGAGTCAATGTGGTTTTCACCCATGTTAGGGCACCCTAGATGTCTTATGCCACTTGGAGCACCTGATACATTACACCTCCCACAAGAGGCAGTACTTGCTGGCCCTGTTTGTTGACCTGAAAGGGACTTTTGACCCAGCACCTCAACTGGGTATCCTTTATAAGCTTTCCTGCCTTGGGGTCTTATTGTCAGTTTTGGGGTGGTTTGCTGTTTTCCTTGCCAGCAGGAGTTAAGTAGTGTTTGTGGGTGGGGTCTCCTGGACACCACATCCCATCTCCCGAGAGGTGCCTCAGGGGTTGGTTCTTGACTCACTGCTCTTTAACCCCTTTACACTGGCATTGTTTGGATGCAGCTGCCTACAGAGTGTGGCTATATTTCCCCAAAATAGCCTGTTTTCAAACCTTCATATCTGGAAAAGTATAACCGTTAGGGAAACATAATAAAGACCATATTACTCATCAACTCCTCTTCTTGCGAATGAAAGCATCCCAAGGTCTGCAGGTGGTTGCATCAATGAGCAAGGACGTGAAGAAGATGAGTAAATTTCGGCGCTGAAGGCAGGATGTTTTCGTGCATGTGCACACAACCCAACTTTGGCTTTCCTCTCAAAGTGATAACTTCTCAACTACTAGATAAATTAGACACAATTGCATCCAAGGCATGCCCTATGGCATTATCACTGAGCCCTATCCTAGTATCCTCGGAAAGAGGCATGGCAGGGGTGGATGATACAAGGGGACGCAGGTGCTGGGAACGGAATTGGAGGAAGAGGATCCTGAAGACATCGTTCTACACCTGGCAAAGGCGTAGGACAGACTGACTCACGCTCGTGTGCGGTGGCGGGATTATCTTGCGACCCTACGATGAGATCAAATGGCGCCCAGTTCAAATGCTGCTGGGAATGCATTAGTGGCTTCCATCACATGGGGGTCCCCAGCCACCCATTTTGCCACGGCATATGCCACTACCCAATACTTAGGGCTTAATGTGTAGATATTAGATCTACCCGGTCCTTCTGATGCCACCACCTTAGCGTATGCTGACGACATCACTTTCATTAGCCATGACACCAGCATGGAGGGGGCTCAACGGAAACTTCAAGTAGCCATCTCTGTCATTGTGGGATGGGTCCACCAGAATGGGGTCTGGAGATTAATGCCCCAAAATGCGCCTTGATGGCCTTTACCCTGTGCTGTCTGCCATCTCGGCCTTTGGCACAAACTCTACCCTTCGCCGTGCTCACACCTGCCTGGGACTCCGTCTGGATGGGCTGACCCTTACATGGTGTCACCACATTGACTTCCTAAGGACATCTTGTGCTAGGAGTCTGGATATTATGAAGAGTATAGCGGGGTCTCGCTGGAGAGTCAACCTTGACCTCCTTCTTGGATAGTATCATGCAGCCATCTTGGGACAAATCAGCTATGGGTGTTTGGTGTATGGTTTGGCGTCCCCTTCACAACTGAGAAAGTTAGATCAGATACAGAACACTGCCTTACTTATCACCATGGGTGCTTTCTGTTCTTGTTTGGTGTCACTGCAAGCAGAGAGTGGTATCCTACCACTCCATGTCTCCAGGTCCAGGCTCACCTGTCACAGCTACCAAGTCATCCAACATTTGTCCCACTACCACCTGCTGCTGGCTGTTTTTGCAGAAGCAGGTGTCACCTCTCATCATCCCACTTGGCCTGTCCGATCATGACAGCCGCTGCTTCTTAGGGCTCTCTGGGCATACCACTTCCTCTTGCTGCCACCACCCTGCTATCAGCCCCTATCTCCAGTGTCCCCATCACCACCCTGGAGGGACCTCTTACCTCTGGTGTCGCTCCATCTTACAGAGACCTTTGCCAAGTCTCACAGCGGGCATCTTGCACCGGTGTTGTATCTTGAGCTGTTGGCTACTTTGTTTGCTGGATACTTTGAGATGTTCACAGATGGTTCACACTATATGACCCTGGCAGCATCAGCCACTTCAGTTTATCTAGTGGGACTCTCTCTGCCAAACATGGCATCTGGATGCCCTCCATGACAGTTTTACGTCGTAACTCCTTGCTGTCTTCAAAGCCGTGGAATTCATCAGTCCACATCTATGGCCCCAGAAGGGGGTCGTCTGTACTGATTGTAAGGCAGCATTGCACCTCATTCTGTCACCTAAGCCACATTCAGCAAGACATCTCCTCTGCGGGATCTAGATGCTGCTCAAGCAACTCCTCCAGGAGGACTGGATGTTCGCCACTAGTGGATACCCTCCCATGTGGCCATCAGGGGTAATGAGGTTGTAGACAAAGTAGCATGGCTGCCAGCTGTGGAGGCTATCCCTCTCCAAGAGGCCACCTGTTGTAGACTGCTGGCAGCAGCCAGTGGAAGGGTCCGGGACTCCAACTTGGTAACGGATCTTCCCGTCACTACTCTGGGGGCCTACCAGACGGACTCATCCTGTCACCCTTGGGCCCATGCAACCTCTTGTGTCCTGGACGTGGCTTTCACTATACTGCACATTGGACATGTCGGCCTGGTGTCTCACCACTGCCTGCATTTGGGCCCTGACCCTTATTGCCAGTGGTGCAGGAACCAGGTGGAAACCATAGCCCACTTCTTACTGCACTGCCCCAGATTCTACTCAATACTCACTGCCCTATGGGACCGTCTGTCTGCCTTAGGTGTACTGTACTTCATCCTGCCAACACTCCTCGGAGGAGCAGGTCTGAGCCCTCCCCTCCAGCATCAAGTACTGTGCCTGGTATGTGTCTTCTTACGGAAGTCTGGGCAACTGTGTCACCTTTAGCTAGGAGGTTTTTTTCTGTGAGCCACTGGGAGGGTCTCTCTGATACCCTTGGAAGTGAAAACTCTAATTTAACATGAAGGACCAAGGTAAATCATTAGGTAAAATTTTAGGGGCATCACCAGAAGGAGCTTACCGATCATTCCAATACTTTTGTATCATCACAGATTTCTTCATGTATCTTTCAGAATATTTTGTAGTTGCGGCAGTATTTTTTGCTTATAGGAAAATTATTTTCTCAAATATTTCTACCTGATCTTTCTTGCCATGCTCTTCATATGGCATTTGTGATGTAGATAGATGAATCTTTGTTGTATTATGTGTTTGTAAGCAAAAGAGCATCATCGCAAGTTAGTGAATCCGTGCATTGCATTGGTATCCTTTCCTTTCATGATTAGATAGGTTTTATGTACTGTAAGTGAAATGGCTGCATTGATGTTTTGTATACAGTATTTTTTATTTACTGTACTTATTTTTACTCATTTAAAGGCACCTTCGGCAGCCTTTCTGCTTGATGTCAAAAGGCCGGAAATGAGTCATAACTTGGACTGGATTTTGTTTTATTCTTCAAGTTAGAGCAGTTTAATGATACCCTGCTATAATGAAAATTGCACTACATTGCACAGTTTTAGGTGTTTGTAATTTCAATGCCCACAAAGAAAGTGATCTGCCTAAAGGCTGCCGAAACCGCGCAATGTCAAAATGCCAGAAATGAGTCATAACTCAGGAACCGATGGCCTGATTGGACTGGAAATTGTTTTATTCTTCAAGTTAGAACATTTAAGCAGTACTTTGCGCTAACAAAAATTATGCTACAATGTGCCATTTTTGCTGTGTTATGGTCACAAATGGATAAACCAACAAACGTACAGAAATCGGATCATTATAATATAGATTTATTTTTCAAAATAGGCCTTAATGAATTATTTGTAATGCCTAGTTTTATACATTGTATGAGATTTTTTTTTTTTCCCTTAGTCCTCACACAGCTTTGTCCAGTTGAACTGATTGTGTATTATTTCAGGTGGATAGTGTGAGGGCACCAGTGACAAGTGCCTTAAGGAAAAGGAAGCCAGAAGGCAGCATACCGGAGGAAGAGAGTACAGTGTATCGGCTGAGTCTAGCTGTAAGGTAGTGTACAGTATGTTTAAGTACGCTGTGGTTAGACATTGGGGTTGGTTATGAACTGAAATGGAAATGACTAGGAAAACAGGCTAATTGAATTGAACAAAAAAAAAAATTCAAATAAACCCATTTTAATTGGAAGTTATTTAATGGAATGAATTGATGTTATACAGTAAACCCTCGGAATACTAAACCCTCTTGTAACAACTTCGGTTTTGATAACCACCATGAGCTGGCTGAGCGGTATACTGTATGTGATTTGCCACAAAGGTATAGGAAATAATTCCATCTTGTGCAGTGTCTGCAATAAGTGGTTGCATAGGAGATGTAGTGATATTACAGGTAGACTGCGATATAATGCTGATTTTGTGAGTGCGGTGTGTCAGGGAGAGCAGGAGTGAAAGGATTGAACTTGCTGGTGAGTCTGTTGAGTGTGTGGAAGAGTTTTATTATTTGGGAGACATGTTATGCACTGGAGGTGGGGCTGGAGCTAGCTATATGGCTAGAGTGAGGAGTGGTTGGAAGAATTTCAGGGAGTTGTTGCCTCTTCCGACATTGGGAGGGCTCTCCCTCCATGCTAAGGGATCTTTGTATGCAGCATGTGTTAGGAGTGTAGTGTTATATGGTAGTGAGACCTAGGCAGTAAAGGAAAAGGATATTTGCAGGCTCAGATGTACAGAAATGACAATGATTAGGTGGATGTGCAGTGTGTCCCTCAGTGTTAGACCTGAGGGGGCTAGGTTTACGAGGGAAGAGTTGAGGGGCAGGATGGGATTAGAGCGTATTGGTGTTGTGATGAGGAAAGGTAGCTTGAGATGGTTTGGGCATGTGGAGAGGATGGGGGATGATAATTGGGTGCGGAAAGTGAGAAGTGTTAATGTTAGGGGTAGGGTTGCAAGAGGTGGACCAAAAAAGACCTGGGATGGGGTAGTTCAGTGTGACCTTAGGGATAAGGGACTGAACAGGGAAGCTGCCAGAGATTGAGTAGCATGGAGAGCTGCCATTAGGTGACAGAGGCCGACGCATGCAAACATGTTGGAGCCTTCAAAGATGAAATGAAATGAAATGTAAAGAATGGATGCCCAGGATACACCAACCTGCCTGACGTCCACACACACACACACACACACACACACACACACACACACACACAGAGGACGTTGTCAGTGGTGGAGCTGTACGCTGATCGTGGGAAAATAACACTTAATCAGCAGCACACACAGGACGTTGTCAGTGGTGGAGCTCCATGCTGATCATGGAGAAATAACACTTAATCAGCAATGAAACAGAGGCCTGCCTATTTTGATTATGTGATTTGAGTGCGTGTGTGGTGGTCCCACCTGAACTAAGTGAAAATAAGCCAGAGAATTAGGTCAGATAAGAGTAAAACACAGTGGTGGTTTTAAATTTTTGTATGGCTGCATCATGGTGGAGAGAAGTTGTCCATTGTTTACATCCAGTGATGGTGAGTTCATGGGTTATTCAGTGAAGACAGGAACAAGAGGAGTATTAACCTGAACCAGACAAGAGTAGGTGTGGAGAAAATGGCTGAAAGCAATGTCTGGGAATTAAAACAGGTATTGGCAGTAATTAGGGAATTACAGGAATGGACCTCAGAACAGGAGACAAAGATAAAGTAGTCGAAAGACGAGTTAGTGAGTGTCTGCTCACGTAGTGTCACCAGGAGAAAAGAGTATCAAAAGTAAAAACGTGCAGTGATTCAACCACAAGTGAAACAAACAGCTTAAACGGGAAAATAAGAGGCTGGAGGAGGAAAGGGACAAGATGAAATGTAAACTTGATGAGCATGAATAAAAAACTAGGATGCACAATGAACATATCAAGGAAATCAAAGAACACAAGGGGTGGAAGAAAATTGAAGAAGAAAAAATAAGTCTTAAGGAGATTTTTGAACAAGAGAGGAAAACCAGGAAAAGGTGGAGAAGGAAGTGGTTATGGTACTACAAAGTAGAGAATCTCTTGCCAGGGATGTAGCAGATAAAAAAAAAAAAGTGTGATAATTTCAGGATTGAAAGAAAAACCTGTGTCAAAAAGATCAGAAAGGGAAAGAGAAGAACTGAGAAGGGCTAAAGAGATAGTATCAATAGTTATGGAGAGCTCAAGAAGAGTTTGAAGAAGTGTTTAGGATGGGAAGATACGAGGAGGAAGGGGTGCAGCCACTAAAAGCTACGTTTCGGTCACAAGTCACTGTAAATGAGACTATTAACAAGACGTGGAAACTAGCAGACAAGGAGGGGTTTAAGAATGTTTGGATAAGAGGAGATGCACATGAGGAAGAAAGAGCTAAAATAAAGGAGCTAGTCAAGGAAGCTAAGGAAAAAAAACAACCACAGACCAGAGGTAGAGAAGACAGAGTTCTGTTGGGGAGTTATCGATCAGAAATTGAAGTAGTGCTGATGGAGAGAGGAAGGGAATAGGACAGAAAAAAAATGTAAAAAGATTGAAAGTGGCATATGCTAACACAGATGGCTTAACCTCTGCAAAGCTAGAAATCAATGATTTCTTGAGGTTAAATGAGCCAGATATTAAGTGCTTTCTAGAGACCAAGTTAAGAGAGGATACTGTATTGATATCCAAGTGGGAGATGGTAAATACAAACTGTGGAGAAGAGATAGAAAAGAAAAAATGGGAGGAGAAGTGATGATAGCAGTGAAGAACAGCATAAATGTGGATAATGTGGAACTGGGAGAAGGTAGGGCGGAAATTAGCAACTGTGGGAAAGGCAGGAGAGACATCGCAGTAGCCTGTGTCCTCCCTGAGACAAGGGCATGGAACGAGGCTGAATACCAGATGTTGTCAGACATGGTTTGACACCAACAGAAAGTGATTGATAAAAGCAACAATATAATCGTGGTGAGTGATTTTAATTATAAAGAGGTGAACTGGGAGGAGTGGGACTCAGGAGGTAGTGAAGTTTCGTTAGGCAGTATACTGTTAGATGTAGCAATAAATAATGTAATGACCCTGTGGATCATACAGATATAGCAGTAAATAATGTAATGACCCTGTGGATCAGAGAAGAGGGACTCAGGAGGTAATGAAGATTCGATAGGCAGTATACTGTTAGATATAGCAATAACTGATGTAATGACCCTGTGGATCAGAGAAGAGACTAGATTTAGAGGTGATGATTCACCAGTAAGACTAGATTTAGAGATGATGATTCACCAGTAAGACTAGATTTACTGCTAACCAAAGAACCTGACATAATTGAATCTCTGAAATAACTGTGTCCTATAGGAAAAAGCTATCATGTATTGACATTTCCAAATGTTATAAGGGAATGTGGTGCCAAGAGATGAGGTATATCAGCATGGAAGATAAAGCTTTGGGAAAGCAAAGTTTACAGGATTAAGGAAATTTCTTGAAACAGTGCATTGGAGCAAATTCAGGGAAATGAGAGAGACAAATGAAGTGGGATATCTTCCTAGGCATTTACAGCTTGGGAGTGGAGAAATACCCGTATGTGCCAAGAGTAAGTGGGAGAGAGAACTCAAAAAAGGATTGGTTCAACAAAAGGTGTATTATAGCAAAAAGACAAGGGATGCAGCATGGAAAAAATGGAGAAGGAGAGGTAACAACAGAACAAAGGAGGAACACAAAAGAACTAGAAATGAATACACAGTACAAGAATCTGTAGCGAGGAAGAAATAAATTTTGAGAGAGGTATAATTGACAAACATAAGGAGGAGAGAACATTTTAATGAACTGTTGAACATAGAGAATGAAAGTAATGCAAGTATAAGTGGCTGGGGAATGGCAGGGAGAAGGAGGGTTGTGAGAAGAGAGGAAGAAATCACCAGGATGGAAGTGGTGGAAGCAATGAAGAAAGTTAAAATGGGGAAAGCCCCAGGAATTGATGGAGTGTGTGGTGAAATGCTGAAGCATGGGAACATTTTAATGAACTGTTGAACATAGTGAATGAAAGTAATGCAAGTATAAGTGGCTGGGGAATGGCAGGGAGAAGGAGGGTTGTGAGAAGAGAGGAAGAAATCACCAGGATGGAAGTGGTGGAATCAGTGAAGAAAGTTAAAATGGGGAAAGCCCCAGGAATTGATGGAGTGTGTGGTGAAATGCTGAAGCATAGGGGAGAGATAGTAATAGAATGGATGTGGAAGGTGTGCGGATTGGCTTGGGAGGAGGGTAGAGTCCCGGAGGATTGGAAGTCAGGTATAATTATTCCTCTGTACAAAGGAAAAGGGGAAAAAGTAGTGTGTGGTAATCATAGGGACATTTGCCTTCTCAGTGTAATGAGAAAAGTATATGGCAGGATACTTATTGACAGAGTTAGGGAAATTACTGAGGAATTAGTTGGAGAAGAACAAGGAGGTTTTAGGAAGGGAAGAGGTTGTGTAGACCAGATATTTATTCTTAGATCCTTAGTGGAAAAGTTTCTAGAGAAGGACAAGAAGTTGTATGCAGCCTTCATGGATCTGGAGAAAGCATATGACAGGGTGGATGACAAAGTTTGTGGAAGGTATTAAGAATATATGGAGTGGATGGGAAGTTGTTGACGGCAGTTAAGAGTATGTATGAGGGTGCTAAGGCTGCAGTGCGTGTGGATGGCAAACTGAGTGAATCTTTCCATTTGAAGGTTGGATTGAAACAAGGATGTGTCATGTCTCCATGGTTGTTCAATCTGTATATGGATGGGGTTATAAAAGAGATACAAGGTCGGGCAGTGGATGTTGGAGCGGCCCTAGTGAGAGAGGGCAGTGTTTGGAAACTCCCAGTACTGTTGTTTGCAGATGATACTGTGTTGTTGAGCGAAGACGAAGGGGAGCTGCAAGGCTTGGTAGATGAATTTGGGAGTGTGTGTAAGAAACGGAATCTAAAGGTGAATGTGGGGAAAAGTAAAGTGATGGTCTTCGAGAGAAGTGAAGCCAGTGAATGTACAGTGAGATTGGATGGGAAGGATATGGAAAATGTGAGTGAATTTAAGTACTTGGGCAGTGTGATGAGTAAGGATGGAAGTCTGGAGGGTGAAGTACTCGAAAGGGTGCAGCAGGGAAGGAAGGTTGCTGATAAGAAACAGGGAGGTGAGCATGGAAGTGAAAAAGTTGTTACATGACAGTATTGTGATACCAACTCTGACATATGGAAGTGAAGCTTGGACCCTGTTGGAAGGACAGAAGTCAAGAGTGAGAGCAGTGGAAATGAGTTATTTGAGAGGAGCATGTGGAGTCACATGGAGAGACAGACTAACAAATGAGGAAGTGAAGGAGTGTTTTGGTGTCGTTGAGGATGTGATGGGAAGCGTTAGAAGAAACACATTAAGGTGGTTTGGGCATGTGGAGAGGATGGAGAGTGAAAGACTGACGAGGAGAGTGTATGTGAGTGAGGTGGAGGGGGTGAGAGGGAGGGGGAGGCCGAGGATGAAATGGAGGGATGGAGTGGGGAGGTATATGAGAGAGGGGGGTGTGAGTTGGGAGTGTGGTAGTGAAATGGCAGGGGACAGAGTGACATGGAGGCGATTTGTTTGTGGCCCTCCGTTCGGGATTAAGGTGTCTGGCAATAGATAGATAGATAAGGAGGAGCCTAAGTTGTTTTATACAGTAGATATGTCAGTGGCCTAGGTGGGGGCGCCCATCATCCACCCACTTGGTGTAGTGATACCCTGTTTTTGGGGTAACTCTACATTGAGTAGAAAGCCAAATGATTTCCTGTAAACCAGGAAAGCATTTACAGCTCTAAGTGGTAATCTTATAAACAACCAACACATGTTCCCTATGTGACAACAGATGGGTTGGCGAAGGTTAGTGCCCCTCCCTGGAAAACAACAAACTAAAAATACGAACAAGAAGCCTTGGACCAGGACGGACCAAAAGGTGACGACTAAGGACTGAACGAAGGACTTGGTACGGATAGCTATGTGGAATGAAAGGGGAGCAAATGATGAGGTGAAAGGAAAAGAGATTGTCCAGGTGCTTGACGGTGTGAAAGTGAATGTATGTGGATTAACTGACACTAAACAGAGAGGTGAGAGTTTGAGAGGATGAAGTGAGAGTGTGAGAGAATGAGAGTATGGATGGGATATATGCACGAGAGTAGGTGAGAATGAGAGGGTAAAGGAAGGAATGTGTATTGTTGTGAGTAACAGATGGAAGGAGAATATAAGAGAGTATGGATCAGTTGGCTCAAGGATTGCATGGGTAAGATTGAAAGTTGGACTACAAATGTGGGCGATTGTATGCGTGTATCCGCCAATGCAAGATCGTGCAAGCAGAGTGAAAGAAGGGTTCTGGACAAATGTGGAAGTGTGCTTGGGAAAGTTTGAAAGGAAAGAGAGTGTGTGTTTGACTGGAGATATGAATGGAAAAGTAGGGAATGTGAAGGTGGATGGAGTAGTTGGTGAGGGGGGTGTGCCTACAGAGATGGATGAGAATGGCAGTGCTTTAGCGGATATTTATGCCGGGAGGGGTTTAGTGATAGCTAATACCCTCTTCGGGCACAAAATGATCATACGTATACGTGGCGAGTGATGAGAAGGGTGGGTGGTGAACTGAATGAATGGAGGCAATGATTGATTATGTGTGTGTGGATGAAAGGATGAGAAGGTGTGTAATGGATGCAAGAGTATATAGAGGCTGGGGGAATGGACTTTCGGACCATCACGTGGTGGTGGTCGGAATACAAGTCCAAACGAAACGGAGAAACAGAAGAAAGGAGGAAGTAGTTCTTACAAGAAGGGTGGAAAACTAACAAGTGGATGGAAAAGAGGCAGAATAAAAGAGGGAAGTGGAGGAGCGATTGGGTAAATGTGGAGTGGAGCAGATGGGGGACGTGAAAGGTGTTTGCAAGATACAGTAGGCGCAGAAAGTATTGACGCTTTTTTGCCGACATCATTCTTTTTCGCGTTAAGTGAAGTAGGGTCAATACTACCCTCCCCTGTGATGCGAAATGAGCTGACGCTTTTTCAACGGGAGCTGGCAACCCTGCTCGATAGGTTTGGCACCACAGGAGCAGGCTCAGTAATGTTTGGGCAGCCACAGGAGGAGGATTGTCTCTGTGTGTGATGCACCACGAGGCATGTTTTGACTCAAATAACACAGTTATTTGGTTACCTACCACATTCTCATCATGCCTAAAGTAACCACAAGCAAGGACAAACGTGTGGAAGTGATTACTTTATACAAAGCTGGCCACAAACTCCCATTTATTGCAAATCAAACAGGTGTTAGACTGAGGACAGTGCAGAGACTGGTGAAGCAGTTCAAGGACAGTGGGGAGGCCATCCCTCCCACTCCACTTCCCAAGCCTGTGAGACCTCGTAAGACAACCTTCAGGACCCATCAGCTGATCTCAAGGCAAGTTAGCAAGGATCCAAGGCTAACAGCACGGGATTTAAAAGAAAAGAACCCACAGTTGCTGGCAGATGTGTCTGTCAGAAGTGTGCAGCAACTGTTGCATGACAATCTGGGCTACAGGAGTTTTTGTGCTCGTAAAAAACCACTGCTAACTGCACTTCAGAAGAAAAAGAGAGTAAATTTTTGTAAGAAATATCTTGCCTGGAGTGAGGAGCAATGGAAAACTGTGCTTTGGAGTGATGAGTCAACATTTAATGTCACTGGTACCCCTTCATCACGAGTGTACCGCAAACCAGGCAGTAACCCCCTGGATCCTAAGTACACTTCCAGGTTTGTTAAATACCCAGCCTCACTCATGGCTTGGGGCTGCTTTACATATTACGGTGTTGGTGAGTTGATAATTCTACCTGCAAATGAAAAAGTGAACCAGAACAATTATTTGGAGCTATTACGTGATGTTTTAAGTGACTCTTTTGATAAAACCAAGGCAAGAGTATTTATGCAAGACTCTGCCCCTGCACATGTTGCAAAGTGAGTGAAACAGTGGCTAACAGACTGAGAGGTTCCCTTTATTCGAGATTGGACCGGAAACAGCCCAGATATCAATCCCATTGAGAATTTATGGGCGCACATGAAGCGGCACATCATCTTTGCCTAAACTTGAAGCTGCAGTCAAGCAGCTATGGAGCAGTTTTAGTCCGTCTGTTCTGCAAAACTACACCATCAGTCTCCCCAGACGCCTTAAGAAGATAATAAAGGTGAAGGGGAATGCCAATAAATACTGAATTCAGTGGTGAGTGTTAATTTACTTGTTTCTCCTTGCTAACCACAAGAATGTTTTCTTTTTTTAAGATGGCGTCAACACTTTCCTCGCCTACTGTATTCACAGAAGAAATCTGTGCAGCATGTGAGGTGTTATGTGGGGTGAAGAGAAGATGAAAGAGGGTGCATTGAACAGCATGGTGGACTGAAGAGGTGAGAGAGGCTGTGGCACAAAAGAAGAAAGCATATAGTGAGTGGATGAGGAACAGGGGCATCGAAGAAGTTGAGTGACAGAAGAGAGAGTTATATGAAGAGAGGAGGAGAGAGTTGAAAAGATTAGTAAGAGAGAGTAAGAAGAGAGTGGATGAGGAATTTGGAAGGAATTTGAGTGTAAAGTGGATGGAATGTAAAAATAAATGTACTGGAAAGAGGTAAAGAGAGTTGGACAAGGTGCCAAAGAAGTTCGAGGGTGAAAGATAATAATGGTAGATTATTAGTTGAGAAGGGAGAAAAAGTGAGCAGATGGAGAGAACACTTTAAGGAATTGTTAAACATAGAGAATGAAAGTAATGCAAGTATAAGTGGCTGGGGAATGGCAGGGAGAAGGAGGGATGCGAGAAGGGAGGAAGAAATTAGTAGGATAGAAGTTGTGAAGCAGTGAAGAAAGTTAAAATGGGGAAAGCCCCAGGAATTGATGGAGTGTGTGGTGAAATGCTGAAGCGTGGGGGAGAGATAGTAATAGAATGGATGTGGAAGATGTGCAGATTGGCCTGGGAGGAAGGTAGAGTCCCGGAGGATTGGACGTCAGGTATAATTATTTCCCTGTACAAAGGAAAAGAGGAAAAAGAAGTGTTTGATAACCATAGGGGCATTTGCCTTCTTAGTGTAGTAGGAAAAATATGTGGTAGGATACTTATTGACAGAGTTAAGGAAATAACAGAGGAATTTGTTGGAGGAGAACAGGGAGGCTTAAGGAAGGGAAGAGGTTGTGTAGATCAGATATTCATTCTTAGATCTTTAGTGGAAAAGTTTCTAAAGGAGGGTAAGAAGTTGTATGCAGCCTTCATGGATTTGGAGAAAGCATATGACAGGGTTGATAGACAAGGATTATGGAAAGTATTAAGAACATATGGAGTAGATGGGAAGTTGTTGAAGGCCGTGAAGAGTATGTATGATGGTGCTAAGGCTGCAGTGTGTGTAGATAGTGAACTGAGTGAATTTCTCTATTTGAAGATTGGATTGAAACAAGGATGTGTCATGTCTCCATGGTTGTTTAGTCTGTATATGAATGGGGTTATAAAAGAGATACAAGATAGGGCAGTGGATGTTGGAGTGCCCCTAGTGAGAGAGGGCAGTGTTTGGAAACTACCAGTACTGTTGTTTGCAGATGATACTGTGTTACTAAGTGAAGACGAAGGGGAGCTGCAAGGCTTGGTGGATGACTTTGGGAGAGTGTGTAAGAAACAGAATCTAAAGGTGAATAGGGAAGAGTAAAGTGATGGTCTTTGAGAGAAGTGAAGTCAGTGAATGTACAATGAGGTTGGATGAGGAGGAAATGGAAAATCTGAGTGCATTTAAGTCCTTGGGTAGTGTGATGAGTAAGAATGGAAGTTTAGAGGGTGAAGTGCTTGAAAGGGTACATCAGGGAAGAAAGGTTGCTGGTTCCTTGAAAGCATTGATGAGAAACAGGGAAGTGAGCTTGTAAGTGAAAAAACTACTACATGACGGTATTGTGATACCAACTCTAATATATGGAATTGAAGCTTGGATCTTGTTGGAAGGACAGAAGTCAAGAGTGAGAGCAGTGGAAATGAGTTATTTGAAAGGAGCATGTGGAGTCACATGGAGAGACAGACTGACAAATGAGGAAGTGAAGGAACATTGTGGTGTGGATGTGGATGTGATAGGAAGCGTTAAGAGAAGCGAAGTCAGTGAATGTACAGTGAGGTTGGATGAGGAGGAAATGGAAAATGTGAGTGTTTTTAAGTACTTGGGTAGTGTGATGAGTAAGGATGGAAGTTTAGAGGGTGAAGTGCTTGAAAGTTTATAACAGGGAAGAAAGGTTGCTGGTTCCTTGAGAGCAGTGATAAGAAACAGGGAAGTGAGCATGGAAGTAAAAAAGCTACTACATTACAGTATTGTGATACCAGCTCTAACGTATGGAAGTGAAGTTTGGACCTTGCTGGAGGGACAGAAGTCAAGAGTGAGAGCAGTGGAAATGAGTTATTTGAGAAGAACATATGGAGTCACATGGAGAGACAGACTGACAAATGAGGAAATGAAGGAGCATTGTGGTGTGGATGTGGATGTGATAGGAAGCATTAGGAGAAACACATTAAGGTGGTTTGGCTATGTTTAGAGGATGGAGAGTGAGAGATTGATGAGGAGCGTGTATGTGAATGAGGTGGAGGAGGGGAGAGGGAGGGGGAGGCCATAGATGAGATGGAGGGATGGAGTGGAGAGGTATATGAGAGGGGGGTGTGTGAGCTGGCAGCAGGGCAATGAAATGGCGAGGGACAGGGCGACATGGAGGCAATTTGTTTGTGGCCACCACTTGTGGGATTGGGGTGTCTGGCAATAGATAGATAGATAGACTGATGGCAGATTCAAGCACAAAGAAAGAATTAAGCTGAAAGTAGAAGGAAAGGTCTGCAAAGATGCAGTAATGCAAGCTGAAGTAATGAACAGAATTTGCCAATCAATTTCACTAAAGAAATGTCGGGAAGCCGACAAGCATCCCTCAGGCAGGTGTAAGCAGACACGCAGCTGTTGCAGGTGTGGAGGCAAATACACCTGCTGAACGTGAGTTTAGAGTGAAACACGGACAGAAGAGAGAGAGTAGAGAATTCGATGTCGATTCTGTGTATAGCTGTGGGCAGTAAATATAGGGAGGTGGAATAAGGAAGGGAGGTTGAGAGGAAGAAATAAATGGAAGGGTAAAGGGAAGGAGGAGGGAGAGATAGAGAGAGGAGTAATGATGGTGTTGGTTAAGTTGTTTATACAGACAAGTGTTGGCTAGGCAGTTCAGACCATGAGAGCATGCGCTGACTACGGAGTTTTGCGGTGTGGGAACCAAGCTGACGCGGCGATTTTGCTAGGGCCTCTACGGTGGATGACGCAGGTGACGTGTGGATGAGGGCGATGGATGAGTGGGTGAGGCCATCACCCACCTCGCAACCATGTGACCTGCTGGTGAACATTGGCAACCCTTGAGGCCAGAAAGGGGTATGGACCTCATTTGAGACTGGAGGCAGAGCAGAGCTCTGGTGGACATCGTGACGAAAGGACGCAGCTTGACG
>JAGKTI010007555.1:0-18940 GCA_018397915.1 Birgus latro
TCTTGCAGAAATAAATCTTCTGTATGGGAAGATTATCATAGGTTGTAACTGTTTTCTACAGGAAGAACAAAGAGAGGAGAATGTAGAGTCTTTCTGTGTCCATCTCTTCCTGCAAAAACTTGTCCAAGTGATGACAGGCAGTTGATTGTAAATAAGTTTGTGAATCCTTCACCAGGTGTTCCGTGAGGGCAGGACAAAGGCGGTGGGCCGCGTGCTGGAAGTAATCCCCAAGGTGGCCTCCCTGCAGCATCAGAAGAACCACAAAATCATGAAGATGGTCAAGCAGGTGGGTGTGTGACACATGGTTTCAGTGTAGATGTTTATTTGCTGTTTAGCTTTACTTTGGACCCTCCATCCTTCATACATTGATAGGTTGGTTTAGCACCTGATTTTGCATCTGACTAAGCTGTGCAGCCATTGTGGGACTGTTTTCTTCAAACACACAAATGATACTTCATTGAAGCTGGAAGGCAAAAGAAGAAGATTCATACATTCGTTTTCGTTTTCGTTTTTGAAGGCTCCAACATGCTTGCATGTGTCGGCCTTGTACATTAGTTTATTTTAATGTGATAGCTCAATTGGCTTGACTGTTTTTTTAAAGCTCATTTCTATTGCCAAAGTTTATGATGCTGAAGATAGTTTGTGGTGAAATTGCTGTGAAATAGAAAATTGTTTCTTCCTTTATAAGTAAATTGAGTGAAAAATTATTAATGGAAGGGAAGACAGCCATAATATTTACATTTGTAGGATGCTAGATACATAGCAGTAGTTTCATTGCATGTGGCATGTTCTTTTGTCTAGTAGGCAGACTACTTGCCACAGAATTAGGCATAGTAGTTGCAAGAGAGAGAGAGAGAGAGAGATGATAGATGGTAGTGAGCACTCTAGTATATGTCTGCTAATCATGTAATCAGACTGTTAAGTTGAAGTTCTAGAGGCAGGATCAGTAGTGGGGCAGTTGTGGTCGAGTATGTAACAGGTTTCATTTGGTTTTGTTTCATTCATAAGGGCTCCATCTTGCTAGCTTGCATCTGCCTTGGTCACCCAATGGCAACTCTCCATGCTGCTCGATCTCTGGCAGCCTCCCTGTTCAGCCCCATATCCCTGAGGTCACACCCTGTGACCTCATCTCAGGTTTTTTTGGCCTGCCTCTCGCTGCGCTATCCCTAATGTTGACACTTCTCAATTTCTGCACCCAGTTGTCATCCCCCATCCTCTCCACGTGCCCAAACTATCTCAGTCTACCTTTCTTCATTGCAACACAAGTTCTTTCCAGTCCCATCCTTCCTTTTAACTCTTCCATCATAAACCTAACTCCATCCAGGCCTGGCATTCAAGAACACATTGCACATCCACTAAATCATTATCATTTCTGTTTGCTTGAGCCTGCTAATACAGTAAGGTCCCGGGTTATGTCGGTATTGACTTATGTCGATTCGAGGTTACGACAGTTGGTTCGCGAGAGGAAATTTTAAAATATAAGAAAATAAAGAAAAAATACGTAAAACTCGGTTTTTAAAGTGTTGCTGTTTACCGCAAGATGTCTCTGGTGTTTTCCCGCCTCACGCTTGACTACCAACAATCGCTCTCAGTCTCGCTGCTGCTACTACCACCTGTAATTTTCTTGTGTTTGTTTTCGCCTGATTCCACGATACCTAAGAGACAGCTTCCTAGTGACCATAATGACTCCAAGAAACGCAAGACCATCACATTACGTGAAAAAGTCGATATTATTAAGCGTAATGAGAAAGGAGAAAAAGCATCAGTGATCGGGTGTGTGCTGGAGATGAGCCGTACTACGGTAGCTACCATCATCAAAGACAAGGAACGTATCTTGACTCACGTTAAAGGTGCAGCTCCTATGCAATCAACTGTGAATACCAAGCAAAGATCGGGACTGTTGATTGAGATGGAACGTACGCTAATGCTGTGGATTGAGGACAATAATCAACGGTGCATGCCTCTGAGTGAACAGTTAATCTGTGAGAAAGGACGCACACTCTGCCAAGACCTCAAGAAAGAAAAATGTGAGGAAAGTGAGACTAACGAGACATTTGTGGCATCAAAAGGTTGGTTTACTCGATTTAGGGCTCAAGCAAACCTAACCAGCAGAAGACTTTTCGGAGAAGCAGCCAGTGCAGATGACGAAGCATCAAAAACATTTGTTAAAGAGTTGGAGGAGTTGATTGAGAAAGAAGGCTACATTCCAGAACTTATTTTTAATGTTGATGAAACGGGACTAAACTGGAAACGAATGCCTAACAGAACCTACATTGCTAAAGAAGAAAAAACCATGCCAGGGCACAAAGCATCCAAAGAACGCCTAACACTACTTTTGGGGGGAAACTGTGCTGGCGATTTCAAGCTTAAACTGCTACTCGTATACCACTCAGAAAATCCAAGAGCTCTTAAGGGGATCCTTAAAGCAAGCCTACCAGTTTATTGGAAAAGTCATTTAAAGGCCTGGATGACGAGTGCAATTTTCATTGACTGGTTTTCAAAGTGTTTCGTGCCAGAATTTGAACGGTATTGTGCTATGAATAACCTGCCATTCAAAGCTCTTCTCATCATTGATAATGCTCCTTGTCATCCTTCGAGCTTGACAGAGTTGCACCCTAATGTGAAAGTTGTGTTTATGCCACCAAACACAACATCAATCCTACAACCCATGGACCAAGATGTAATAAGGGCATTCAAGGCCTACTACCTGAGAAAAACATTCAGACAGGCAATACGAACAACAGAAAATGGTAAAGTAACGCTCAAAGAATTCTGGAAAGATTTCAACATCTATAAAGCGGTTAAAAATATTGGAGAATGTTGGGCTGAAGTGACTGCAACAAATATGCACGGAGTGTGGAAAAAGTGTGCCCTTACCTCATAAATGACTTTAAAGGATTTGATAAAGACAGTATAAATGGAGTCAAACGCAACTGTGTGAAAATTGGATATGATTTAAAGGACATAGACGAGAGTGATGTAAATGAACTTATTGATTCACATGATCAAGAGTTGAGTAATGAGGACTTATTAGACCTTGGAAAACAAATGGAAAATGATGAAAAAAGTGATGAGGCAGAACTGCTAAGACAGTTTAAGATCAAGGAAATGGCAAATGCTTTCGACTTCCTAGAAAAAGCAATGGCTGCATTTGAAGATCAGGACCCAAATGCAGAGAGGTTTGCCAAAGTGTACAGGGGAATTGAGGATGCAGTGTCCTGTTATTGTCAAATCTATGACGAAAAGAAATATGCCACCAAGCAGTCTTCAGTTCTCCAGTTTTTCAAGAGAACTGAACACCGAGCCACAACCATTGAGGCACAGAGAGTATTCACCAACTCAGTCATTTTTTCTGATGCTACTGTTTCCTTTGTCAGGTATTGAGTTTTTACCTTTTATAGTCCCCTGCAGAGGAGGATCATTTTAGAGGCTGTCACATAGCTGAAAAGCAAAGAAACAAAACTCAAACATAGAAAAGTAGGATTTACTTAACTCTTTGACTGCGTTGATTCTCTGAACTGAATATAGAAGTTGTGATAAGTATGAATAAAATTGCAAAGTTCTTCATTCTCTGGTAACACATAACTGTGGTAACTTTTAATTTCTTTTGATGTAGTTATTTTCTTTAGAGTACAGTAAAATGTCTGTAGCTATCTAACCAAATTTAAATGCTAGACTGGTACGATTCGCAGCTAAAGGGTTAAATTAGTAAGTTGTTGTTGGTGGTGGTGTTCCCTATAGGCAGTCTGGCCGAACAGCCTCGAGTTCCTACTCCCTAGGGAAGTCCACGGGTGAGACCAGACCCACCGTAGAGCAGCTCCATGGAAGGATCTGGCCCTGGGCGACCAAAGCCACTCCCAGCCCAGGTTCTCGGACCCTTAAAAGGGGGCGGGGATGGGTGCAGTGGTTTGGCCCTCAGGTTGTCACCTTTAGCAGTCTACCCTGGGGGGTGGACCCATGGGCATTCATTGATTATTTTGAATATTTACTACTACTACTACTATTTATTCTGTCATATGTACCTCTCTGCACTGATCTCCATGGTGATATGCTTGAATGACTCCAGAACAAGGCATGCCTCATGTACAACCTCTCATTCTTCTTGGCTCAGAAGATTAACACGTGCATTCATAACGGCGAGAGTTGAGACAATTGCTTCTTTTGTCTCAGTAACCCGTTTCAGCATATGGAATGTTGAGTTCCATCTTGTAACACAATCTTGTTTAGGTCTCAGGTCAGGCATACCCATCTGGCACTGAGTAGACTTCAGCTTCTGTGTGGCTGAAGTACTCATGTGGAAGTACTCTACTATTACTTTCACTTTTTCTATAGTGTCTTTTAAAATGGTCAGAGCATCTCTAACAATCAAATTGATTGTGTGTGCCAGACATGGATGATGGGGCCATTTCAAGATTCTGATAGCCTTTATCATGTTAGCTGCATTGTCAGTAACACTGCAAACCACTTTTGTTTCTACCTGCCACTCTTTTGCCACTCTAAGAAGTTCCTCAGCTAGATTCTCTGAAGTGTGTCTGTCACTGAACTCAAAGCATTCTAGAAGACAGGACACCATTTTATAGTTTTCAATAAAGTGGCATGTAACTGACATGAAGGAAGTGGTAGTTCTTGAAGTCCAGCAGTCAGTTGTAAAGCAAACTGCTGAAGCCTTTGTAACCCTTTCATGCAATGATGCACACTCCCTGTCAAAAGGACTTGGAATAAGTGTTTGCGACAGCATTTTCCTGCTTGGAAGAATGTAGACAAGGTTAAGAGCATGGATGAAGCTTCTAAATTCTCTATCTTCAACAACTGAGAATGGCTGGAAATTTCTGGCAATCATTTTAGCCAGTTCTTCATCTATTGTGTTCTGTTGTAATGGAGTCAGGGACTTGTGCAGAAACTTGTTTACAGAGCTCTGGATGTGGGTCTTCTTCAGTCGTGATGTCACTGCTGTGTCTGTAATAATAATAATAATAATAGTAATAGTAATAACACATCCAGAAAGCCTCCAGGCGTTTGCTTGCAAGAGCAAATGCCGCAGGTACCTGTACAAAGTATTAGCTACAATTACAATCATGAAATTGTAATTTGAATGCAGGTATTTGAAGAAAATTTTCGAGCTGATGAAAGTGTACAGTAAGGCTTTGCTATATCCACAGCTACTTCAGCAGTAGGGCAAGGAAGGGATAAACGGAACTGTATTAAGGTGTGAGAAGTATGGGAGAAAAAGGTAACTCAAGGTCAAGTGGGTGCTGGCACAGGCAGCCTTTGTGAGACACGCCTTCTCACTAGTACAGGGCAACTAACCAGTGACAATGGTTGGTAGATAAACTAATCAATGGCTATGGGTGGTAGAGAAAATGGAGTTTTGTCATGTCATTTTTCACTTATTACTATTATTATTATTATTATTATCATTATCATTATTATTATTATGTTAATAGTAAATACAGTAGTAATAGTTTCTAGTGTTCATACCAGGAGCATGTTTATTAGCAATAAGGGCATATCATGATTCGAGATATTTTCTTACATACAGTATTTTTTTTCTCACTTCCTCAGCTTTCTTTCAGGAACTTTTTAGAATTTAAACTCAAGCTCTCTTCATAGGCTTTAGTTTAAACTAACCCTATACTAACTTGCCACAGGCTGCATTCAGTACCTACCATATGCAACACTGACAAACCACTCTGCCACTAAGTAAGATATACAAGCTGCAGTTGATGATTATGATAAAGATATGATTTTAATCTTTTTTGTTTAGCAGATGCTGGTGCAGGGGAACTGGCTGTAGCACTGGGGCTGGTTGTGTTACTGGAACTGGAAGCACCTCCATGCTCATTAGATTTGCTCTGACTCCGTGTTCTTTCTTAATTCACTGCTGGGTGCACCAGTCTAAGATGCCTGTGGAGGTTGTTGGTGGAACCTGCTCTGTGTGATATTTTAACTTTGCACATTTTGCACTGTGCTGTAGTGTTTTCTATGGTATCAAAATGAAGCCATATGCAACTCCTTTTACTTCATATGTCACTCATCTTTGACTTAAAAAACTGACGGTAGTACCACAGATGATTAGGTGTGTGGACAGTGGCAACTGGTGAGAGGTGACGGACTGGAGTCTTAACTCGAAATGCGAGTTGTGACGCGCGGCTTTAATGGTCTACTGGACTGGGTGACAGGAACCAAATCAGTGTGTGTGATCTCATCAGACACGTAAAAAATGTCCAATTTAACAGTTTTACAGTATTATTTCAATTATTCTGGGCCTACTCGTAAATACATTCCACTACCATATTATTATTACTATTATATTATTATTATTAATCCTAGAAATCGCGGGAAAATCAAATTAACGGTAAACGGCACTCAAACGGCTCCCAGTCTCGAGAGCCGGCTCTTCTCGTTCACTTGAAAGAGCCGGCTCGTTCGCGAACGACACATCACTACTTTAATCCCAGAAGAGGTGGTCACAAGCAAATGGCTTCCATGTTACTCTGTCCTTTGCCATCAGGTTGCCCTCTGTTCAGCTCACACCACCTTAATTTACATAATATACTTCACCTGTCCACCCCATTCCTCCACCATTTGTTTTAACATTGTTAGAAACAGCCTCCATTAACCCCTTTGCATCCTGATTTTTTTCCCTGAATTGAATAAAATTGTTGAAAGATAGCAAGAATAAAACTTGAAATCATCAGAATGAAGGGGTTAGATTATGATGTAGTAGCTAGGGTGCAGTGAGTTCAGTGGTTGTACAGTAATACAGTACTGTATTCCATTTTTTCTGCACTTCCATAGTTCCCGAGGTTTATCATTATAGATTTTTTTTTTTTTTTTCAAATGCAAGGAAGAAGAAAGCAAAGGTTAGAAGCCCTCAAGGTTGTTCCTTCCAGGAAAAAGTAAAAAGATAACAGAGAGCCAAATTCAAGATTCATTCATTTTGAGATGCATGGTCACACTGTGTTTAAAAGATTGGAGGCTGTAGACAGTAGGAAGTAGACATGAAGACAGTTCCAGAGTTGACCTGTTGCATACATGAAGGACTAGAGTAACAGTTAACTCATGCAACAGAGAGTTGGACAGAAAATGATTGACATTTCTACACTTCTGCTGTAGTGATGGAGGGATGCAAGCAGACTTCTGTGAGGGGCAGTGACCATTGAAGTAATGATAGAAAAGAGATGAAGATGATATAGCTGTTGACTTACTTGATTGTTGGGATTCTCTCGGTTGAAGAAAACTGGTATTAGCCTGAATGAATTATATAACCAAGGTATATGTATATACAGTACATAGCTTACTGGTATATGACGTCATCATCATTATCATTGTCCTACCATGATTTCTGGTGGTAGCTGGTGATGACCATCAGGTACTCACTGCAAATAGTGCTACCTGCATCTTCCTTCCTCTTTTTTCATTCTATTTCTTTGTCTCTTCTCCTATCTTCCTATTTTTCTCTTTACTTCCTGTGAGTTTTTATCACTCTTCTTTCCACTTCAGATGGCTCTGCACTTTGATAGGCCTAATGGTTTCCTGTAAACCAGGAAGATATTTACAGTGCTGGGTGGTAACCATATAACCAGTTTATGGGGTTATGTGGAACTTTCTATGATGTCTTTGTTAACTGGGTGAGCAATCACATATGCAGCATCCACCCAGGAACCAGACCTCCACACTATTCACCACCCCTCACTGTGGCACGGTACTGTCAGCAATAAGGGAACATCGGTTCTTTCCTTGGGATGTTTCCTGCAGGGGCAGTTGCTTGCCTGCAGTTGATCAACAACAACAACCCAGATTTCCTTCATTCACATGGAATAGGAAGATCAAGAACCTAGTTCTATTATCTCTGTGGAGATACGTGTTACCACGAGCAGAAGTTCGCCAAATATCCACAGCATTGTGTCCTCCCTTCCATATTTCTCATTCCCGTACAGAGATCACAAAGAATATTTCCTCCTCAAGCTATGTTTGTGAACTTCATATCTCTATCACAAAATTTTTTTCATTTAGCTTAGCACCTTTTATTCATCACATCTGGCAGGAAAGTCTCAGTGGATGTTTGATAGTGGTACTACAGAATCCCCTCTGCAGTGTTATAGGAAGTTTACGATTGCTTGCAGCATGTGTAGAAATACTTCTGCCCAGCTCATATTGTGTTTAATATCCTGGCACTTTAATTCGAAGCACTCTTTAATAAAACTATGACGTTAAGTTTCAAGATGGTTTTACTACATGTAATTTATGAGCATGTTTTTGACAATGGTGCTCAATAGGTATGTTATTATCCATATCACACTTAAACCATTTTACTTTAGTTAAGATTGGCCTTTCAAGCATTGTAATTTAAAGTTAATGTGATGTTTCAGATACAAAACAGAACATTGTTTATAATATTACATTTAAAGCTTTCCATAAAGTCACTTATGATATAAAAAGTTGCTGAATTTTCCACAGCAGCTAGAAAGTTAAGAGTAAATCTGTATTATTCTGAATGTATCCTCACTTTGGTTATACATTTGTATTTACTACTGCTTAAGATCTAAGCAGAGGCTATGATACTCATGGTAGGGGAGTAGTTCATTATCTAATTAGTTATTCATTTTCTCCACTAACAGGCTGGTGGAGGGACAGGCAGTGGAGGTGGTGAGGGGAGTGGTGGGCAGCAGCAACAGCACTCTGGGTATGGTGGAGGGGGAGGAAAGAAGCAACGCAGTCGTCGAGGAGGCAAACATAGGTCGGTTAGCTGGCATTTACGTATCTGTACACTCCATAAAAAATGTATTGGTGCACACTTAATGCAAAACAGTTTTAGACACTACAGACTGTTTTCATTACTATAAATGCCAGGTGATTTTACCCCACATTTTTAAGCTCACTTTCATCAGGATGCCATATATTCCTTGCATGTGACATATCCTAGTCAGTATTGTCATTATGAATGCATACCATATCACATCATTTATGCAGAGTCCAACATGTTTGCATGCAACGGCTGTGGTTACCTAACGGCAGCTCTCTGTGCTGCTCGATCTCTCTCAGCTTCCCTCTTCGGTCCCTTTTCCCTGAGGTCACACTCTGTGACCTCGTCCTGGGTCTTTTATGATCTGCCTGTCACATCACTACCTGTGACATTCACACACTCACTTTCCACACCCAGATGTCATCCTCCATCCTCTCCACATGCCCAAGCCATCTCGGTTTACCTCTCCTCATTGCAACACCAGCACACCTCTCCCCCACTATTCGACAGGGATACGTTCCATAAAAAATGGTTGGATGACGAAGTGGTCAAATAACGAACTCATTTTTCCCACAAGGTTAAGAAATTGGGGGGTTAGGTTCCTAACCACCTTCATCATTCAAAAAATATTCAATAAAGCTGGAAAAAATACCAAAAGTGACACAAGGATTTGAACTGTTTTCCTATAGACCTACATTCTCAAGAATGGTAGGTGGTGGCGACCATCATCCACTCACTTGATGTAATGCTGCCTACTTCTTCCTTAGCCTTTATCATCCTCTTTCTGAGCCTGCCCTCCTCTCTTCCTATTTCTCCCATCTTTCCTGTCACTTCTTATTGCTTTTCTTTCCTTTACAGGTGGCTTTACATTGAGTGACAAGCCAAATGGTTTCCTGTAAACCAAGAAACCATTTACAACGCTGGGTGGTAACCATATAACCAAACCATACGTGCTCCCTACGTGTCAACAAGTGGGTTGGTGGAGGGTTAGTGCCCCTCCCTGTAAAACAAGTGACTCAGAGTCAAATGGCCACCCCTTACGGGATTGTGGCATCTGGCAATAGATAGATAGATAGACAACATTCATCTCAGATGATTGACATTTGATTTTTGATAAAAAAAAAAACTATTAGAGAACAAATGAAATGTACCTACTTAGCGATATTGAAGAAAGCTGCCTGAATGCCTTCTATAGCATGTTTATTGCCAATCCAGCCGACTGGACATGACATCACCACACTAAACAAACTCAAGTGTATTCAATTTAAAACCATAAATAGCCGTAGAAGCCTAACTGGAAGCGCTGAAACCTGACTGGGGGGCTTTACCCCCAGTACCTCCCAATGATTATAACCTACCTAACCTAGTGGAAACTAAGATGTGAATTACGTAAAACTGGCACCAAAACAGTATCTTGTGTTAAGAGAGTTCTTTAATAATTGGTGCAATCGTCACCCGACCATGCAGTGGCAAAACGCCTACTCAGGCTGGTGAGCACATAACTGCACTTTACGGGAGTGATATTAGGGGCCTTGGGTGGGGCCATGGTGGTGCTGTAGTATTCCACTTGGTCAAATAAAAATGCAGACTGATGAAGAGGCAGCTGATCAGCAGGGCAGAGCGCAGGAGACTAAGTAATTTCAGCTGGTCTGTCTGGTGGCATGCGGTTCAAATTGTCGAAATGGCGGGGATAACCATATCGAACAACGCTTTATAAATCTTGAAACAATGAATTGTCAAATAACGATTGGTCGAAAAACAAGGGCTTGATGTACTATTGGCCACAGAAGTTTCGTTCCTTTCATGGTGGGCGATTTGATGAATGTGGCATCGTGGCATTCTCCCCCTCTACACCCCCTCCCTCCTTCCCTCTCCCCAGATAGCTTCTGAGGTTTATGAAGCGTGTTGTGAAGCATCTGAACGTCTGGAGTTTTCTGATGTTACTCGATATGATGGGCATGAATCATTATGCCTGTTGCTGATGAAAATGTGTCAGTTTAACGACTGAATTCATTTTTGCAGAAGTTATTAGAATTTATAAATGTGTCATGCCATTATCATCAATTCACAGTGAGGTAATATATCTATTCTGGGATCATCCAAATACTAAAACGTCTGGTGTCACTGTTCCGACATTCTTCCAATGTTATTAACAGCTACACTCTTAAAATCTGCTTAGGCCGACCAGTGCTATGAACAGGTTTATGAAATGTTCTTTTTTCCTCATCCATTCATTCATCTATGCATTCATTGAAGTCTAAAGAGTAAGAGCAAGAGGTTTATAACAGGAAATATAGAATACACAAAGGTCTGTGAAAGTGATATCCACATTTGAAGCAATGACTGGCAGCATCGAAGGGTGAACATAGTATATGATTAATATTTTAATAAAAATGAGACAAGATTCGGTGACAGAACAGTTACAACCAGATGATGAGATTGTGTCGATATTATAGGTGATATGGGAATTCTATCACAATCTAGGGCTCAGCCATAAAATGCCTCATTACATCAGTACAAACTGTGTAATCTTTTACCATTCTTCCTTATTACGTTTCTCTATAATACCGTTTCCACTAGAATATGGCCACTGATGAGGAGGGATCCGGTATTGGAGATATTATGTGAACGGATGTATCAATCAGAACCCATGTATGATGGCATCAGAAGTGTGACTGGAAAGATGCATAATAATACCCCTTTGTCTAACAGGAGTGGAGGATGAGATGGGTCACATAGCTAATGATAAAAGGCAAATAAGGATTGAACACTGAAGAGTATGAAATACTCTACAGACGATAGGAGAGACAGAACCACGACAATAACATGTCGAAGGACAAGGATAAACGAGGAAAGACAAAGTGAGAGGGCGAAGGAGAGGGAGACGGAAACCAGGTAAATGATGTGGGGAAGTATCATCAGATCAGAGAAACACATCATTTACTCTGGATTATTTCATCATATCTATAAATCTATCCGTAGTGGTAGTCATTATTTCTATAACATACAGTAGGCGCGGAAAGTATTGACGCTTTTTTGCCGACATCATTCTTTTTCGCGTTAAGTGAAGTAGGGTCAATACTACCCTCCCCTGTGATGCGAAATGAGCTGACGCTTTTTCAGCGGGAGCTGGCAACCCTGCTTGATAGGTTTGGCACCACAGGAGCAGGCTCAGTAATGTTTGGCCAGCCACAGGAGGAGGATTGTCTCTGTGTGTGATGCACCACGAGGGCATGTTTTGAATCAAATAACACAGTTATTTGGTTACCTACCACATTCTCATCATGCCTAAAGTAACCACAAGCAAGGACAAACGTGTGGAAGTGATTACTTTATACAAAGCTGGCCAAAAACTCCCATTTATTGCAAATCAGATGGTGTTAGACTGAGGACAGTGCAGAGACTGGTGAAGCGGTTCATGGACAGTGGGGAGGCCATTCCTCCCACTCCACTTCCCGAGCCTGGGAGACCTCGTAAGACAACCTTCAGGACCCGTCAGCTGATCTCAAGGCAAGTTAGCAAGGGTCCAAGGCTAACAGCATGGGATTTAAAAGAAAAGAACCCACAGTTGCTGGCAGATGTGTCTGTCAGAAGTGTGCAGCAACTGTTGCATGATGATCTGGGCTACAGGAGTTTTTGTGCTCGTAAAAAACCACTGCTAACTGCACTTCAGAAGAAAAAGAGAGTAAATTTTTGTAAGAAATATCTTGCCTGGAGTGAGGAGCAATGGAAAACTGTGCTTTGGAGTGATGAGTCAACATTTACTGTCACTGGTACCCCTTCATCACGAGTGTACTGCAAACCAGGCAGTGACCCCCTGGATCCTAAGTACACTTCCAAGTTTGTTAAATAGCCAGCCTCACTCATGGCTTGGGGCTGCTTTACATATTATGGTGCTGGTGAGTTGGTAATTCTACCTGCAAATGAAAAAGTGAACCAGAACAATTATTTGGAGCTATTATGTGATGCTTTAAGTGACTCTTTTGATAAAACCAAGGCAAGAGTATTTATGCAAGATTCTGCCCCTGCACATGTTGCAAAGTCAGTGAAACAGTGGCTAACAGACTGTGAGGTTCCCTTTAGTGAGGTTCCCTTTATTCGAGATTGGCCTGGAAACAGCCCAGATATCAATCCCATTGAGAATTTATGGGCGCACATGAAGCGGCACATCATCTTTGCCTAAACTTGAGGCTGCATTCAAGCAGCTGTGGAGCAGTTTTAGTCCGTCTGTTCTGCAAAACTACGCCATCAGTCTCCCCAGACGCCTTAAGAAGATAATAAAGGTGAAGGGGAATGCCAGTAAATACTAAATTCAATGGTGAGTGTTAATTTATTTGTTTCTCCTTGCTAACCATAAGAATGTTTTCTTTTTTTAAGATGGCGTCAGCACTTTCCGCGCCTACTGTATTTTACTGCATACGGTATTATAAAAATAATACACACCATTATGCATATATAGATAGATATAGATAGATAGATAGATGGAGAGAGAGAGAGACAGAGAGTGAGAGAGAGTTGGTCACCTTGAATTTTCAGGCCACCATCACAGGATGAGAAGGGCCAAGTCATGTGGTGGTAAGGACTGTGCACCCTCACCATCACACAAATCTATTCGTAATGTAAGCCCACTGTTACACCTTGTGAGAATATTAGGCATCGTAATCTGTCGCAGAAGTATTGATTTTGACAGTGTGTGTGTGTGTGTTTGTGTCTGTGTGTGTGTGGAGAGAAAGAGAGAGAGAGAGAGAGAGATTCAATTTTCATGAACTGCCTGTGACTTGGTTACCAGAAAAGTTTATAGTTTTGCCCTATCAGTGCTTCAGTAATTTGATTCCTCCTTCTCTCTCTCTCACTCTCTCTCTCTATCTTTTTTTTTTTTTTTTTTTTTTTGTGTGTGTCCAACTCTAGGCATAGGCTTCACAGCCTGCTCTCAAGGCCCAGCAGTCCTCCCATATACCATACACCTCTACATGTCACCACTTCGGCACTGACACCCACCGTCTATATTGAATACATGCTAGGGCAGTCTCATCCTCCACTCCTGTTAGACGAAGGCGTGTTATTATGCATCTTTCCAGTCACACTTCTGATGCCATCATACATGGGTTCTGATTGACACATCTGTTCACATAATACCTCCAATACCAGATTCCTCCCTATCAGTGGCCCTATTATAGTGGATACTGGTATTATAGAGAAACATAGTAAGGTAGAATGGTAAAAGAATTCCCATATCACCTATAATATCAACACAATCTCATCATCTGGTTGTAACTGTTCTGTCACCGAATCTTGTCTCATTTTTATTAAAATATTAATCATATACTATGTTCACCCTTGGATGCTGCCAGCATTGCTTCAAATGTGGATATCACTTTCATAGACCTTTGTGTATTCTATATTTCCTTTTATAAACCTCTTGCTCTTATCTTTCGACTTAAATGAATGCAAAGATGAATAAATGGATGCGAAAAGGAACATTTCACAAACTTGTTCGTTGCACTGGTTGGCCTAAGCAGATTATAAGAGTGTAGCCGTTAATAACATTGGAAGAATGTCGGAACAGTGTCACCAGGCGTTTTAGTATTTGGATGATGCCAGAATAGATATATTACCTCACTGTGAATTGATGATAATGGCATGACACATTTATAAATTCTAATAACTCCTGCAGAAATGAATTCAGTCATTAAACTGACAAATTTTCATTAGCAACAGGCATAATGATTCATGCCCATCATATCGAGTAACATCAGAAAACTCCAGACGTTCAGATGCTTCACAACACGCTTCATAAACCTCAGAAGCTATCTGGGGAGAGGGAAGGAGGGAGGGGGTGTAGAGGGGGAGAATGCCACGTTGCCACATTCATCAAATTGCCCACCATGAAAGGAATGAAACTTCTGTGGCCAATAGTACATTGAAGTCCCATCCTTCCACTAAACTCTTTAGTCACAATTGTAGCCCCCCTAGGTCTTGCATTCAAGGATGCACTACACATCCATTGAATCATTGTCATTTCTGTACATTGGAGCCTATGAATATCCTCTTTCTTTATTCCCCACCTCTCACTGCTACACAGTGTTACACTCTTCACATGCTGCATGCAAGGATCCCTTATCATGCCATTTAGGACTGACTACCTGATCCAGAATTTTGTTGCCTCTATATTTTCCTCTTTCTAGGCATCACCCTTCACCTTATACACATTTACAGTCACACTTTAGCCAGTGATCTGGGACAGCACACTCAAATATTATCAGATTTATCAAGTCAGTAACTAAACCTACTCCTATATCTCCTGAAGCCTTCAACATATCAGTAGTCAACCCAGACATGCCCAAAGCCTTCCCCATCTGCATCCTGTCTATTGCCCTGCTCAAAGTAGCAGCATGAATCAAAGGCCAGGTGTCAAACTCTGGATCTACCGGCTCCAGACCTTTCCAGTTCCATCAAACTCTCCATTCAACAGCCCGTTATAATGCTTCCTCCAGGCATCTGTAATATCCTCGCTGTCCACCACTCCCTTTCCTCCATCATTCTTCACACACTCCACACCTGTGATATCCCTGTTTTCCCTCTTCATCTGATTTGTCACCCTAAATACCACGTCCTTCCATTTGGCATTATTTAGCTTATCGAGTAAAAGTCTGTGAGACTCAGATTTTGCCCTGTATACCTCCTTTTTGGCCCTGTGCTTAGCAGCCACCTCATTTCCATTTCCAGAAAAGTTTTCTTTTCTCTTTAACTGTAGTGTCTGCACCCCTCATCCTACCACCGTTACCTTATATCTTGGAGTCTCTTGTCCATCCAGATAGCGATCTCTGTAGTGCTCATTAGAACTTCTGTCAGCAGCTCTCTGTTCAGCCACCACTCTACTCATCCTGCTATAGAAGGCACCCTTACTGCTTGGTTTTTCAGCTTCCATATTTTCCTCCTGAGTGCATAGGTCCTCTTCTTCACCACTTGCACCTTCAGCACCATGTCACATGTCAGTAGTTTGTGTGTTGCTGCACACACTATTCACTGCGTATAACTTTAACATCCTTCACCAGGCTCCTGACCAAGAAATAGTCAATCTGGCAACTATTACCCCCAGATTCATGTTTAATCAGCATACGCTCTCTTTTCCTAAAATACATGTAGTACACAGTCATGTTCTTAGCCTCCCCAAATTTTATTAGTCTTTCTCTGTCTACATTTTCATACTGTATGCACATTCCCCATGCACCCCATCATTTCCTTGAATTGCTTCACCCACCTTAACATTTAAATTACCATCCAAAACTCATCATCCCCATGCCACCAACCACACGTATCAAGGTATCTCAGAATCTATCTTTTTCTTCATCATCCAAGCCAACCTGTGGAGTGTATGCTGATATTAGTGAAATGAGTTTTCCAAACAGTATTTTCACTGCAATAATCCTTTCATTCACTCTCATTACATTCATCACACATTGCACCCATTTCCTCCCACACTGCACCCACACCACCATATTCATCTTCACTTCTCTGCCAGAATAACTAATATCTACCATTCATCCCAACAATTATCCTAGCTGACAGCCCTCTGAACTTGACTTCCTGTAGGCAGCAGTCATCCACCTGCCATCTGCTCAGAGTCTCCACCACTTCCCCCCTCTATTCTTCAAACTATCCACATTCCACTATGCCACTCTGAACCCCTTAGGTGATTTGGTTTGTAGAGGCTTGCATTTGATTTTCATCTTTGTCATATTGGGTAAATAAAAGAGGAGACAAAGCACAGGCCTAACCTGCCTGCACAGTTCCAAGTCCATGCAGGGGATCAGGGTCCCGTAACTCACCAGTCGTGGCCAGTGGGTGTGGCAGTGACCTTGGGGCACACTGCCAGGAGAGCTACAGGGACACCTTCCAAGTGTGCCTTGGTGCTGTAGCTGCCCTGCCATTATTCACCCAGTGATAGGGTAGTCACCTGGGGCACTACTCGCAGGTTTGGGCTCCTCTCTGTTGGGTGGAAACGGCAGCCTGGGAACTGGCACAGATCCAAGCCCGATCCCATCCCGGCCCCCAAACTGTGCTGTCAGAGCCCGTGCCATGCCTCCCCTCAGGTCTGCCACTAGGTAGCGGGGACAAAGTTTTCTGGTCGCATGCCCTTGCTGGTGCCGAATCCTGTGATGTAGTTGGGTATGTTTTGTGATTTGTAAAGAAAAGTGTTTGGGATAGTATGCTGGCCTACTTTCTGTGTTAGTGTCATACTGAAAAACATTGACAAAGAGGGATGGTCAGGGTATCCTGAGACTAGTGAAACAAGAGCTCAAGCCCTCTGTATCACCAGCATTTTCATCCTCCTTGGAAGTACCACCCTGATCAGCTGATACTACAGCATAGTCACCAATGTTTATTTGACATGTGGATCACAACCTCTCATGCATTACTCTTCTAATATTGTGCATGTTGTTGTATAAGTAAAATACAGAGGGTTTAGACTGATGTTATCAACATTGTTTTGCTGCCATTGTGGTGGGAGAGTAAGGTAAACATTGAAGTTGCAACACATGGTGTCACCAAACAAAATTTCGATTTTTATCCATTTGTCTATCTCTAGGGAAGAGGCTATGGCACACCTAATGTCTTACTTGGCTTGTATCTCTGACTGGGGTAAAAATAATCTTGTTGTTTTTAATGCATCAAAGACTCAATTCTTAAACCTATTAACCCAACAGGATCTTCCACCAGGGTACCCATTAATGTTTAATAATATCCAGCTCAATCCTGCATCATCTTTGAACATGCCTGGGGTTTCATTCTCTCAGGACTTATCGTGGAAAGATCGTATTACATCTTTTGTAAAACCTGCTTCCAGGAGATTAGGTGTGCTAAGCTGACTCCATACCTTCTTCTTAACTCGGCACAATTGTTGACCTATACATGAGTTTTATTTGCCCCAGTGTAAAGTACAACTCTCATGTGTGGGGAGGCTCGCCACATACAGCTCTTCTCAATAGGGTGGAGTCAAAGGCTTTTCATCTCATCAGCTCTCCTTCTCCATTACTGGCTATCTTCAACCTCTGTCTCTTAGCTGGACTATTGCATCATTATCTCTTTTCTGTCACTACTTCAGTTGGCACTGATCCTCTGAACTGTCTGCTTGCATCTCTCCATCTCTAACCCGTCTAGCAAAAAATTCTCATCCCTTTTCTGTCCAACTCTCTAATGCAAGAGTTAACTGTTACTCCCAATCCTTGATTTATGCAACAGGTCAACTCTGGAACTGTCTCTCTCTTTCTGTATTTCCTACTTCCTATGATATCCAGTCTTTCAAACGCAGTGTGTCCAGGCATCTCGAAATGTACGGATCTTGAATTTGGCTCTCTTCTGTATTGTTTGTTTGTTTTTTCTTCTTGAAAGGAACAGTTTGTGGGCTCTTAGCCTTTGGTTCCTTCTTACTTGCAATAAACAAATAAAAAAAAAGCAGAATAATGGCTGTTTGACTGAGTTATCTGTTTTACGGGGAAGGCCACTAACCCTCCACCAACCACTTTTTGACATGTAGGGAACACATATGTGTTGGTTATATAATTCCTACCCAGCATTGTACAGTAAATGGTTTCCTGGCTTTCAGGAAACCATTTGGCCTGTCACACCTGAAAAGGAAAGAAGAGTAAAAAAAAGTGAGATGAAAGATAGAAGAAATAGGAAGAGAAGATGGTAGATGCAGAAAAAGAATGATAGAGCTCAGGGAAGAAATAGGCAGCATTGCATCAAGTGAGTGGATGATGGTCCTCTCATCCCATCCCCTACCCACCCACCCAAGAGCATAGCCTGGTGACATATGGGTGTGGCAAGCAGCAGTGAAGACAAGATAGACATGATTGAGGCAGGTGGTGCAGGATGTTGTATTTGTGCACCACTCATTGATGGTCTTGGCTCTTTCCCAGTGGTGCTGGTAGAAGAAGATGGTGGTCTGCTGTGCTGCCCTTTTCTTAGCTTCCAGGAGCTCTCTGTACACTTTCAGATGTTGTTCAGTGCTATGCATTGATGTATAATTCCTCATCAGGTTTGGGTCTTTATCCCAGATGAATGCAATGCCTTTGTCTATTATTGGAAGAAGCTCCTTCAGAGATTTAGTACCAAGAACACAGAGATGCCCATCCTTGCCTTCTTCATGTGTTTCAGGCACATTCCTTGAACTCAGTGAGCTGGTCCTTA